>JAODGC010035347.1:36016-71714 GCA_027574925.1 Ecitoglossa quadriceps | reverse complement strand
AATTATGACCTAACGATACATTTTTAACTACTACACCTAAAACTAAATAAATATAATTTTATACGCCCAACTGGACATTTGTTGTAGGGGTTTAAGAATTGTTTGAAAGTAAGATTAAGTATGTTCATTAAGCAGCTTTGTTTTTTTTTATTGTATATTTTTAAAAGGTTTTTATATCATGAAATATTTGGTAGTTGTCTAAACAAACTCATCTCAACTCAATCTTGAATATGAAGCACTTTGCAACTAAAATCAATGAAACACTATGTTTAAAATATTTTCGTCTTCCAATCCTTAACTCCTTTATTAGATGACACTATAATCTATGTCAGATAATGCAGAAATGTTGTTATATGTTCTAATATTCCTGTGAATCCAAATTGTCAATTCGGCAAATTTACGATGTTGTCGTAAACATTTACTTTGGAATTTCATAAGAATTACAATCATCTATAAAAATTTATTATACATCTTAAACATTTCCATTTAAACAAAAGTCATCACTAGATCAAGATACAAAACCGGAATTAATTACATTAAACTACTTCTATTACTCAATAAATTGTTTCAACTAAATTCTCAGTTTACCTTTTGTTCTGTCAAATACCCGAAGCACAAACGATGAGAAACTTCTTTGACGCAGCTTTAATGTTACTTTGTGGTACAATGTTTTATGTACCGGAACATTACATCAATTGATCTTTTCAATTTAGTATATAACCTTGAATACGATTTATTATCTTTAAGTTCACTTGAAAAGCTCCCTTCATAATTACCAATCAACCAACAGAATTAAATAAAGGAGTTTCTTTGGTTGCTCAAAGTTAAAGTAGGAAAGTTTGATAGTTTTCTTAAAGAAAATTAAAGTCAACATAATATGAAATTTAGGCTTTCTTGGTTCGATTTCATATCATGTGTGACCCGAATTACTTTCCTTTCTGCTTAAGAAGTTACGTATCGATTGTATCATTTGCTCGTCTGATTCCTTTCGCGTTTTCACTTTTCCCTTGGCTTAAATTTCTACATGATTAACTTCCCAAAAAAGGTATAACCAGTTGATTTATGATCTTATATAATAATTTCTTAAATTGCTAGATTTAAAAAATGGAAACTGATTTCTCTTAGCATCTTATTCACTATAATAGTTTTGTTTAATTGGTGAATTGGTGCAAGGTTATGTTGAGACTTAATGATCATGACTTGAGATACTCCCAATGTGAAAATAAAAGTGAGAATCAAGTTTGCTAGACGTAAAAAGTCTACTACATCTTATGTCCATGTCGCGAGTCGCAAGTCGCAAGATCAAGGATTACAAAGAACACGTTTGTTGTACTCCAATGTATGAAACATTAAAATACCACGTACAAGAAAGATGCAATACAAAGCATCCAATAAGAAAATGGAGAGACTGGTACGTGTTACAGGTTACAGCAATATAGCAATTCAAGTCTGCAACGTGCAGCAATATCCAGACGATGAGGAAAAAGCTCACAACGAATATGCAATCATTATTTCCTTTTAATTGAATTGAGCCTAATTGAGAGCTATTAATGTGCAAGACGTGTAATTTGTGCCAGTATGTTGTCTATACTCGGCACCCTTTATACAAGACGGGTTTAATGTAAAGCATTGTTGATTAAAAACATTCAGTTGAGAAACAAAGGAATTTCCAGAGGCATCTTTCAATGCGGTATATATATGTGTTAATTGTTTACAAATAAAGAAATTAGTTGATTACATTTTTTTTTATTTGTATAATTTAAAAATTGCAGAAACTCATGAAAATCGTTTGAAAGCTTCGCTCATTATTTTAGTGGAAATAAATAATAAGAATATATTTATTGCAGTTAAGATATCAAACTTTAAAATGACAAAATATTATAATAATGTTGCTAAATAATTAATTTAGTTGTGATTGTGAAAATTTTGATTATTGATTGCTTTAAATAAATCATTTAATTCATCATAAAGTATGAAACGTACGAATGTTTGCAATAGAATATATTCTTGCTTTTACATTTCCTGCGTTAAATTATAAATGCCTGTTGTAATCAAATAAGAGCAGTTTAATGCAGTTATATCAACAATGTGTTATCTCACCTGCGCATGCGCCAGTTTGAATTTTGCGGTCATACCAGTTAGTTGTTACAATTTCGTGAGAAAACTACATGTTTTACACGAAATGTTTTAGTACACTCTAAAATGTCTAAAATGTACTTTTGAAGAATTTTTGAATTATTGGTCTTCCAAGATGAATACTAAACGACATACTTGAACTTCTTGGTAAATAATTACTAGACTATAGAAATATTGACATTGAAACTTGAGTTTGAACATGAATAAATTTTGAGTTAAAAAGTAAATAAAAATGTGGATTGTTGAAGATATTAAATTGTTAATAGATTAAAAATATCCTAGTGATTTTAATTGAATATTTAATTGGTTTATTTTGTTAGTCGGCTTAATTATTACGAAACGCATTTTGACAGAAGTGACACATTGCAATGTCAATGAAATCCATAAAAATCAACAATTTCATAAATTCAATGTTTCATCACCAATTTAGGTTAGGAGCAAATTTTGTTGTATTGGTTTTATGCATTTGGTCAAAATGTATATTTATAATGTACTTAGCTTACCAGCTTAGTACCAGCTTAGTACCAGCTTAGGTATTATGTGCTGTTTGGTTTAATTAGATACCTTAATTAATCTACATTAAAACTGATAATTACATTATTTATTAGTACTTTAATAGTAATAATGTAGAATCTTGCTAAAAGTTCTATCGGTTTATCAAACTGTAATTTATCTTTAGAACTTTTGAGATGCCAATTAAATTGCTATATTCCCTAATGATTTTCTACTCAATTAAATGAATTGCATATATGAGCAGAGTTCATTTTTTAAGATAAAACATTGGTCACTTATAATTCAACAGAGGAAGTATATTTAGCAAATCTAGAAATAGTTTAATTTTCTGAATGTTTAACTATTCTGTTGCTGATTAGTCATAACATAAACAATGGCATACAAACCAATATAGTGACGGTATCATAAAATCCCTTCATGTCGCGTCCTTTTGTGTCCCTCATCAACACCTTATCGTTTATTAAAATAAATATTGTTCTGTTTCCTCTGTCCAATTTAATACAATTGTTTTATTCGTCGCTGTTTATTATCACCACTGTTCAATTAGTGTCAATTACTGTTCATATCAACTGCTTGAAAGTATTACTCATCGATGTAAACAATTGATGAACCACTCAAATCTCACCCGCCGTAAAATCAATTGGCGCAATCATTATTTCTATTGTTTCTGCATGCTGTTTGTTATCGGATGAGGAAGCGTGCAGTGGTGTCAGGCGAAAATCACGCAGAGGATTTATCTTAGGTAGCACGTTGTGGTAATGAGAGAAAACGGGAGAGCGATGCGAAGTGCACCAACGACAAATACACAATGATCTCTCGCAAGCACTGCAGCTAAACGCTGCTAAAACCACTAAGAAGTTTAGCTCCTGCTCCTGCCATTGCTTTAGCGCGTACGCCTACAATCTTACACCAAACTGCTTTTAGCATGCATGCATGTTGATTGCGATTACATTGAGGTTCTTTTGATAGTTTTATTGCAATCTATTTGTTATAGCAGCCTAGTATTCTACTTGAGTTCAAATATGTGTAACAATATATTTTCCATTTTTACAATTTTCTGCTCAATTATAAATTTTGCATTTAGTGCTATCTTAGCTGCGCATGCGCCAATTTGAATCAACACGCAGACTGAATGTAACTCTACAATATTTTTAACGAAAAAACTAATGTGTATTATAAGCTGGATTATATGGTACATTTTTAAGAATAGAATTTTAATTGGGTAGAATTAAATTTCAATTCAATTGGAAGTTATTTAGTCACAAACAATAATATTAGTTGGAAAATTTAAATTTGCGCATGCGCAGCAACTTTTTCCTACCGTTTAAAAAAAATATTGTCAAATTTTATTAAAACATTTATATATCATCAATAAACAATAACTATTTATGAAAGCATATAAAACACATGTTTACAATTAAAGGTTATAGATATTAATCATTTGCGAATAATGAAAGTATTGATTTTTTGCATAAATGTTTTATTTCATTACCTTTCATGATTGCATTGTTTTGAATGAAAAGTAACTCCCATATGAGTTTATCTTTTAATTTGTTAAATGTTGTTCAAATTAGCGCTAATTTATACTCCACTTGTATGCTTTGTTCCTTCAAATTAAAAATTTGTATCTAATTGAAATAATATAAAAGAAAAATTACTTACTAATCCTTATTTTTTTTCTCCTCCTTATTAATATCCTTAAAAATTTCCTTAAAGCATGGAACAATTACAAAGGTCCTCAGCAGTTTCCATTTTCACTGGCTTTGATTATTGTTTATCTTGGATGTTTTAGATGTGACCTGCATCTAATCGAGGCCAGCATGCAAATGTACATCATGATACATCATACACTCGAATTAGCATTCCGATATAGACATTGATGCATTATTGCATTCCGGACGTGGTTAAGCAATATACACGTCAAAAACGACTTATTTTTCTACTGGCAATAAATATGTATTATTCTCCTATGCAAATGCAATCAGATTTAAATCATGTTTACAGGTGTAACAAAACAAAGCCATCTATTTCTATTAAATCAACACAAAGAAACCATCAAGCTAAACAAAAGTGAGTCAACGTTCCAGAATGCACTAAACTAAGTTAATCACTGTCAAGTCCATTGTCTTCATTAAGTCAAGCATTGGTCACACGTTTGTTCTGAAAACTTACTTAAGCAGAGTAAATGTAATTATACTCTGGTTATGTACACTATGCAGTGCGTTATCAGGTTAGAAAACATTGTTTCTAACCTCTATTTGTGTTTAACAAACATCGTTTAGGAAAAATGTGTAATTTGTTGTTAAATACTTGTTACAAAGCATTTCTCAAGCCATGGCGTTGTTCTTCTTCACAGAGCAATGTTTTGTTTAACACACCCATTCAACAAATTACACCACTGGCGTTTAAGATATGTATCAAAACTATCTTCGGCGTAAAGACTTAAAACTTGCTCAATATTTGCGCAATACTCATATCCACGCATCAAACATGTCACTTTTTGGTAAACATTAACATGTTTTAGTTTCGCACAAACAATACACAACAATAATGCACTTTAAAATGACAATGGAATGCGATTACTACTTTAGGTGAATTTACTAAAACAATGGAAGTATAAAATTCATGAAATGTGTATTGTTAGACAATATATGTTCAACGAAATGTGATGTTTTTAGTTGGCATCAATGTTTTGTTTGTTGTTCTATATTTGTTTCCATTTCACTCTGCAAATTGTGCAGTTAATTAATTAAATGATTTAATTGTTCAATTATAATATGCAAGCAAACTAATTTAGATGATCATTTCAAAGGTCATTGGTGTTATAAGTTACAATCTAGGTTAGGTCACAAATACAAAGCCTAAGGAGGATAAGATTAGGATTTACTAGAGTTAAAGTTTTAATGCTAGTAACTATATTATTAGGTATATTAAAATTTACGGATGAAACTATTGCATGTACAAGGTTAAGTTCAAATCGTGCATGTGCAAGCATTTTCAATAATTTACCCATGAAATTTATGCATGTTTATTGTGGTTTGAAAGTAGCACTGAACAATAAATCTTTCCATCATAAAATTTGCTATGAATATGTCATTGTTGTGCGTTATTCAATTATGTTCCGACCAAGCCTACGTGCTTAACTAACACGTAGGATGATCAGGTCGTGCATGGACAATAAAAAATAATTCAACATTCAAGTTCAACGACAACGTGCGAAACAAGACATATTTGCAACATCCTGGTTCCAACGCAATTATTTTAATGATACAACAACAACATACAAGAAGAAATAAATATTCAGTCCTAGAATACCAACGCTCTACCCTCTGTTTGTTTCACATCAACTATCTTTATACATGTGGCGCTGATAAGCCGTTAGATGGTGTTGGTGGTTGCACTATACCCGGTATGGGGAGGACACTATGCGATAAGAGAACCTACCCGTCGGTTCGAGATGGCGGGCCGTATAATCCAGCAGGCGTTGAAGGTGTTCCTGGATAAGAAGCAGGCACTCCATAAATATTCTCAATTTTGTGGACAGCGGGTTGACTAGGAATAATGTAGGAGTAGACGTTTCTAATAGGTTGACGAACCTGCTCTGTGGGCACTCCATAGACCTGAGCTGGAGCTGGGATTGGAGCTGGTGGGCCGTAGGTATTAGCTGGAACTCCATATACTTGAGCTGGGACAACTGGTGGCACGTATTCATCAACAGGTGAGTCGTAGACTTCAGCAGGAACTGTTACTGAGTTTGGGGTAGTTGTGGTTGTAGTAGGTGTAGGCGGTGGACCATAAACAATAGCAGGTTTAGTAGGTGCTGGAGTTGTTGGGATAGTAGAAGGAGGTCCGTAAACCTCAACTGGTTCAGCAGGGTCATCATTTACAGTTGCAACGCCATAGATTGGCGCTGGTAGCGCAGGAGTTGATGGAACACCATAAACTGAAACTGGTACTGGCGTTGCAGGAGCTGGAGCTATTGGAACACCATAAACTGGAACTGGAGCTGGGACAGTAGGGATTTCATTTGATGGCACCCCATAAACAGGAACCGGGACTGGTGCTTGTTTAGGAATGATAAAAGTGTATGTATTTCTGATTGGGATTTTAGT
The DNA here is from genome assembly GCA_027574925.1 of Ecitoglossa quadriceps. NCBI lineage: Eukaryota > Metazoa > Arthropoda > Insecta > Coleoptera > Staphylinidae > Ecitoglossa > Ecitoglossa quadriceps. The sequence continues at coordinate 64,953 of JAODGC010035347.1, read as the reverse complement.
AATTGGTACTGGGTATCCAGATGGAACGCCATAAGTTGGCGATGGTGCGATTGGGATTCCATATGAAGTCGAAGGAATGATTACTTGTGGGGCACCGAATTGATTAGGTTGTTGGACTACTGGGAGCCCGTATGAGTTACGGAGCTGAGCTGAACTAACAGCAACCAGAACTCCTAATAATATAAAAATCTGCAAAAAAAAATTTTAAAATGCCATAGAAAACTAGTGATTTAATAAGCAGTATTTTACCGTAACCATGTTGCAAGGTAAAGTTGTACACACTAATTGATTGTGTCAACAAAGATATTTCTTTTTATAGTCACAATATTAACACTTCGACGCAATGAAAAACAATTAAATAAGTTAATCGACTGTAAAATCTACCAGCTAATTACAAATTGTAGTTTAATGTTTTCTTAAATTTTATTCACATATTTTGTGCTTCCAAACACTTTGTTAACTTTCCTTGACTGCTGTTACCATCCGGTTTTCTGATTCATTTATTGACTTGACGTTTTTCAACTGCACTTAAAAATGCATTTTCAAAAGACATAAAGACTTCTGGAGGCATTTAAAGTAAATCATTTGCATGTCGTCTCAAGGTGACAATATAAGTAGTATGAGTCTAAAAATTGAATCATATTTTTCAAAGAAAACATGAAAACAACTAAAGAATTCGTGCTTTGTGAAGTCAGTAAATTTCGTTTGTTCCTTTCAAGAAAATCATAAAATTACCTTGTTACCAACATTGTTTTTATAGCTTATAAGCTTCAAACTGTTTTTCTACTCTTTGCAACGATTGTTCCATGTCTTTTCCTCTCTTGCTCGATGACTGGTTGGCGTCGGTGGTCCAAATTTGGGCAAACACCGCAAACGCCAATCGCGAGCGATTGCGAATTACACCGTGTGCATTGCGCCAACATGGCTCATAAACAGCAATAATCTACGACCGGGACGTGGGTGTCAAGGTGGCGAGTACCGAGCGTGGAAGGCATGAAGTAACACCAAGTTAAACGCCCGCGTGTCACCAACGACGCAAGAAACACCACGAGGAAAAAACCATGCACATCTTGCTTGCAACCACACAAAGTCCGCTACAGAACCACACGCATTCTGGAACATTCAAAGCGACTAATTTCCACATTGCTAATGTGATTTATTAATGTATAATATTTCTGGTGGATGCGATGGGAATGTGTCATCAAGTTTTTTCTCTCTTAAACAAATGGCAGTAATAAATTGTCAACAGAGTCAATGTCGTGAAATTTATTGCACTTGGAAGTATTTTCACTCTCTGTTTCATAATCCCACATTGTATTCGAGTGTAAACCAATAAAGCCATACTTAAAAGTTTGAGAAAATGGAATTCCAGACAATAAATTTCATATTAAGGCATGACAGGTATGACGTGAGGTACGTTAACAACATTGGGTCCTTCAATATCTTCTTGAATTTATATAATTATTGTCGTCAGTCGAGTGTACGAGGTAAACCCAAGAAAATATCATGTTAGCATCTAATCTAATTAATAATACTAATATACTCATGGGACATCTCCACAATTCCGAGACTACAGCATTGTGTAAATTGACTTATTATTAAATATTATACAACAGTAGCATTGAATTATTGCGGTTCACCATAAGTACTAGAAAACCAGCTTTAATTTGCAGCAATCAGGTAACATCAAGGTAGCTCTGCTAACAAAGCTCTGCGCAGACATGGAAATGCAATTAATACAAAGTTGAATGAATAAACAAAGCGTATGCAGATGTTGTAATAATAGCAATGCCGTGTTTGTCGATCAAGGTTTTCTATTTATTTCTCGATTTGTTCATTGGCATGCAAATTAGAACGCATTATTTAATCCTACTTGCATTTGTTATGAAATAATATGAAATTATGGGATGAATTTGATTCAGTTGGAAAGATAAGTCTTTAGAGGAATTTTAATCAGAGATTATTTTTGTCTTTGTTATAAATATGTTGCTGGAATGATGGTGAGAATGAAAGATTTTCTCATAATTTTCGCAAATTTATGTAATTTGCATTTGTAAACAGTTTTGTAAAGACATTAACATTTTCAAATGTGTTTTTCTTTTATAATAGTACTTTCCATTATGATTATTTTCTAGAGTAGGGGCTTAGTTCGATTTCAATTTTGTTGGTTTAATACTTATAGGATAATTAGTATTGATAAGTATAGTTTAATGAACTAATACGTTAACTAATTATTCATTATTCTAGATTTTACAGTAAAAGAAAAAAAAATAAAACAATATGGCAGAGGCATTAACATTTTCCAATGTATTTTTTTATACGTAATTGTCACGTATACTAACTATTTCTTAATTTTTTTCATTTCTGCGTTAACAAATTATTTTTATTTCGATGGATTATTATGTTTAGCAATAGAATTTATGCTAAACAAATCGTTTCTAATTAAGATTTTGAAATAATAAAGAATGCTAAATTATAAATAAATTAAATAATCCGAAAAATTAAGTTTTTATCTGAATAACTAATTATTTCTCTTTTGATTTTATACTGGGCGTAAAGTAAAGAAACCTTAATTGAAATTTTACAGTAAAACAAAAAACCCATTATTTTTATTTCTATTGTTAACATTTACTTGAAATAAATGAGCATATTATTTTATATTGCCATTTATAAGCCATCAAATTCAAATTGAAATTCCACCAAATAAATGATCAAACGAACTATTACGTAGGCAACTAACATGACGCTAAAAATTGAAATTACATCCTATGTCACACAAGTTGATAAACAAGTAGTCAATGGGCGATTTAAAGAAAACTGCAATTTTCAGGTAATGATATTTTTGGAAACGTGTCAGCATCAATGCGTAATTTGTTTAACGATGATATCGATGAACAAGGTGCGCGTAACACTTGTCCTCACTTATATTCACTTATGGATATTTATTCGCTCATTGTTCTCTGGAGGAGCTTATCACGAGTACATGCCAAATACCTGCTTTTATCAAGAACGTTATACGTGAATTCAATAAACAATATTTACGTTATTGACCACACCACAAAGTATACAAGCATAGAAAATAACGGCAATGTGTATGTAAAATAAACATATACATTGTTGGTAAAGCGATTGCACAAATTGTGTAAAAGAATTGCAGAAGACTAGTTAAGAACAAAACGTTTTACAGAAATTTACTGGTATAAATACCAATTTACAAGGTTTACGAGGTCATCAGTAACGTCTTGTAGACAGCAAACAAGTTTTCGGTAGAAATTGCACCATTACCACGCTGTTCCGTGCTCTCTACTTGGCTTATAAATTATCCATCAAATTTGGCATGTCAGTCAATTCGAGGCATCGAAGAGATATACATCTACAAATTAAAAGATGTCTTTCTTAATACTCATCGTATGTGCGCTTTTTGTCATTGCTCTTGTTAGGATATGTAAGTTATATCTTGCATGTCAAACTTTCATTAAGAAAATCGAAAGTATTCCTGGCCCTCCACCACGTCCAATCATTGGCAATGTATTGGATTTTAAATCGACAACAGGTATGTCTGAATTGATTATAATTCCATCATGTATACTTCAATTTCAATGCATTAAATTAATTGAACTGTAAATCTTATTGCTTCATTTACATAATTCAGAGTGGAGTTATTCACAGGTATTTAATTACGACGCGTTTTGGTTTTAATTATTCGTTCAATTTTTTTTCGGACAGCCACTACTAAGTACTGTAACCTTTTTAGTATAACGATAACATCTGGTTGTAAGCCAGGTTTGTAAATGATTATTTTCTGCTTTTAGACATACTACCAGTATTAATGAAACATACCGAACAATATGGACATACTTTTAAATTATTGCTCGGGCCAAACTATAATTTGTTCACCTCGGATTTAAAATTGATCGAGCATCTGCTAACATCTTCGGTGCATATTACGAAATCAATAAGTTACCGGTTTTTGTTTCACTGGTTGGGAAATGGATTACTCACGGCGACCAATCCAAAGTGGAAAATTCATCGTAGATTGCTTACGCCAACATTCCACATTAAGATTTTAGATAAATGCCTTCCAATCTTTTACTCCAATGTCCAAAATCTTATCAGTCAGTTGGAGACAACTCTAGGGCAAGATGTTAATATTCACGAGGATGTTGTTTTATGTACTTTGGATATAATGAGTGGTATATACTTAATAATACCACAAATTATAATTCAACAATTAATTAAATTGTTTATAAATTACTAGAATCCGCAATGGGAATATCAATTAACGCATTAAAACAAAGAAGTACTTCTCAATACGTTAAATCTGTCAATCACATGACCAAAATGGTGGTTGAAAGGACCTTCTCAATGTGGCGTCAGATTGATTTCATTTACAAAAGGACATCACATTTTAAACGAGATCAGGAAGCATGTAACTTTTTGCATAATGTGACAGACAAGATTATTCAAACAAAGCGGAAAGAAATGCAAGAGAAGCAGAACTTTTCTGCTGACCCAGTTCAACAAAATGATGATGACTGTTTGACGAATACCAAATATGCTTTCTTGGATATGTTGTTGAGATGTTCCACTGCAGAAAGAGGCAGTTTGAGCGACTATGATATTAGGCAAGAAGTGGACACTTTTATGTTTGCTGTATGAATGCAATTAAATGCAGTGGAAAATATGTATCGAGTATTTGATTTTAGGGTTATGATACAACTTCTTCTGGAATATCATTTGCTTTATATTTACTCTCAAATCATCCAGAAATCCAAGAGACACTCTACCAAGAAGTATCAAGAGTATTAGGATATGAAACTGGTTTAACCATGGAAAAACTCAATGAGTTGAAGTACTTGGAAATGATTATCAAAGAAACTTTGAGGTTATTACCAGCTGTTCCAATATACGCAAGAGAATTAACTGAAGACTTTACTTTTAGTAAGTAGTTGTATTTCTGTTTGTGATATGACACTATAAAATAATATTTTTAGATGGACAGTTGTATCCTAAAGGATTGACAATGTCAATTTTTTCTTATGCGCTACATCGTAGAGAAGACTTATTTGAAGATTGTGAAAAATTCAACCCAGAACGATTTTCTACTGAAAACTGCTCGAAACGCTCTACTTTTGCTTATATTCCATTTAGTGCTGGTCCTAGGAATTGTATCGGGCAGAAATTTGCAATGTTAGAGATGAAATCAACGATTAGTTTGTTGATCCAACAGTTCAAGTTCAGCCCTTCGACGATTCCGGTGCAAATTGCTGCTGAAACTGTGCTAACATCTACTAACGGTATTCATGTACGTTTAGAGAAGAGATTGAAGAGTTAGTTTTAAGGCTTTTCGGATAAGGTTAAAAGTAGGTACTAGAAATAATAAAAAATGTTGGTATAATTTTAGGCGCCCGTAGATGCAAACGGCATAAAAGGCGCAGTTGTGTTTAGTGGCCCAACTGATTATTGTTTTTGCATCAGCATGCTATCCAACATAGGAGCTAAACAATTAACTATAATATAGAATGGTATTGCTAAATTGTTTAAACATTATATGGCCACAAACTAAGTGCATCAACTATCAGTTACATTTTGTACCTGATCAAACCTTATAACATATGTTATGCAGACGCTTTATTAAAGTGGCCTCATTGAAACTGATAAGATTATGTGAGCTTGAATTATATTACAATAATTTAGAGGACTTGAATTTATGTATAGAGTATTACTTTGATGGGGTTATTTTATTCAAAGTCATTTTTGGTGTCCAAATTAGTAGGTTGTTATTTTATATGACTTTGACTTTGCATTGAAACGTTTAATTTAAGTAGAGATGATCATAAAGCATAAACTACACTTGGAACTGCATGTGCAAACATGGTTAGATTTAGATAGATATAAAATCATAACATGATTCTATCTAATCATAGCATGCAAATTACTTTGCCAATATCTCATAATTACTTCGAAAGATTAGTCGTCGGATACCTTCCATTCAGCGCCATGTTTGAAGCAAAATGATTACTCTATTTAGAATTCACTCCATCGAAGATATGCTGACATCTTTTATATTGTATTTACGACCGAGTAAAAAATAAATCATTTATTTAAATAATACTTTAATCGACGTTTTAAAAAATATTGCCAACTCTTGTTCAGAAAGAACCCATTTTTATTTGTATCCCGACACCATAATAGTGAATAAAATGATTTATAAAACAATCGTGCATGAAATGAATGATATAATTGGTTTACCTCCAACCAGCTAACAAAAAGTTAAATAATTTAACATCGCTATAACTAAATATCCAGGTCGCCGCCTAAGTCCATGTGCACCAAGGGTGTGAGAATCGCAATGCTTTCATGGATATCCGCAGGAACCTCTGCTTTCAGATCAAGTGCATGCAAAAACTTGATGGTGAACGCTCCACGTTTGTTGTTTTCCGACCAGAAGTCAAAGCCAGGTGATACGAGAATCTCTTGGGTTCGCTCGGAAACATAAGACCAGAAGGTGTGGAATGCATCAAATTGGATCTTGGTAAATGAAGAGAAATCAAACACGTCGTTGAATATTTCGCTTAGATCCAATGTCTTTGTAAGGACTTTCTGCACTGAAACAGCGACTGGTTTAATCACAGTGAGGAAGTATTTAGCTGCTACCCGAATGTTTTCATCCAAAGAGTTACATTTCTCAGTGAGCAGTAATAATTCATTGAGAAATTGATCATTTGCTGTGCCGTAGTTAGTCAAATTGATATTCTGAATACACGAATTGATCAACTCAGGTGTAGTCAGGAAATGGACCATAGTTGAACGGAGTTTTTGCACGTTGTGACTTGTTCCAGCCGGCAGCAGATCTACGAGGATACCAAAGTTAACGAATGGTGCATGGCTGAGATAATAACCACAAGCACTTCGTATTTCAGCTGAAACTTGCTCATTTCTTGATAAACTAGTCAATATCAGTTTGAAGGAATTCAAATCAGTGTTGTATGTTGTAGTCAAATCAGAGTAGCGATATATTTCATCCCCAGTGAAGAATTGAGTTAGCAAAGCAGAGTAGGTTTGCTCTTCAGGTAGTTTTGCAGCTGGAATATAAGACACAAACACACCGAAATCAAAGTATCTCTGTTTGATCAAATGAGCACAAGCAACTCTAACTTGTACAGGAATAGTAGTATCATGCACTAACTTCAGAAGAATTAGTCTGAGTAAACCTTCCTCATTTCCAGATATCATAGACAATTCCTCTTGAGTAAACATGGTCTCCATTGTAGTTTGTGATAGCTGTCCAAAGTATTCATAAAGAACTTTATAGTCTTCAGTTGCTGTAAATCCTTGCGGGAGGATATTCAATAAACCAATGTATTGTGATGTTGTTGTGACAACTGCAGATGTTGACACTATCGAACTCAAAGAATGTACTGAGCTATGTAAGTATACCATTTTCTGAGTATGAATTGTTCCCGTACTTGTTGTTGATGTGACACTACTGGTTCTTAACTTATTCAGCAGGATGCTGGATGCTTCCCTTACATTTGGCTTTACCTTCACACTATGACTTGCAAGATCCAGAATATTTGTAAGAATTGCAGATGGAGTTCGCTGGGTATCAAAGTTGACATTTTGGGAAATCACCTCTGCATTTGGACTATGAATGTATTCGTTAACTGTGTTAAATGCTTGGACTTCTTGTTCACCTTCTGGTATTGGTACTAAGTGAAAAACAATATCTAATTCTTCTTCCTTCACATGAGTAAACATTAGATTGTCGTAGTATACAGCGGCTTGGATTATGTTCTTTGATATTACCGTTGGGTTTGTATTGATGATCAGGTTCAGAATTGACTTGAGCAGATCAGTGAGTTCAATATTAAAGTCAATGTTTGTCTTTATTATCTCATAAATTGTACTACTTCTTAGAAAACTATCTAAAGTGTAGTAATAATCTACACAATCTGGTTGATCTGGAAGCACTAGGAGTTGGAAGACTTTATGTAGTCTGTAAAGATGGTCTAAAAGTGGTGTATCTGCACCTTCAGCAGGTTCTCTGCTTTGTTGTAATAAAGCATCTATAGTTTGTATATCCTGTTGGCTTAAGTGAATCTCCTGTGCAATCATCAAGAAATCTCGAAGAAGTTCAATAGGTGCTATTTTCAGGTCAAAGTGGGTTCCATGCGTAATTTTAGAAGGTACCTCGGTGTGAAGATACCTATCAATAGCATTATAACATAAGATAAAGTTCTCTGACGCTTGACCTTTGATGGGAACTGGAATGGTATGGAAAATGTTATCCAAACTTATCAAATGTGTATAAGGAGTCATAATAGCAACTTGCTTAAGTGATGGTATAGCCAATTCATATCTCTCTGAAGCTAAACGGAGATCAACAGGGATATCATTAGTATGCGCAGCAATCTGGACAAAGTCAGCTAGAAGTTTACTTCCGGCTGCTTCCAAGTCAACCCCAGATGTTTCCAGTAATTTATAAGCGGTAGGTGTTTTCACATAGGTTTGTAGGACTTGCTGATCGGCTGCGTTTTCTTGACCAACTGTCATAGAATTAAGTTCTGTCTCAATCTTTTGCAGGACAGTTGTCTGATGTGCGGTCAGGATTGTAGTGGAGGTTGTGGTTGATGATGCTGCTGTCATTAAGGTACCAGTGGTTTCTGTTTTGTGAGAAGCGGAGGTGGTTGCTGCCGTTGCCATTGTTGATTGCTGAGTAGTAGCCGATATAGTCCCAGTTGTTGCAGCTGAGGAAGCTGAAGCTATATTTGCAGTGGTAGCTGTTGCAGCAGTTGCTGCAGTAGTAGCTGTTGTTGCAGCTTCTTGCCCAGTATAAACAGATAAATCCGGATGACTTGTGGTACTTTGTGCTGCCTGGGTGCTCTGAGGAGTTTGTGTTTGATACTGATTGTTTGCCACTGTAGCTGCAGTTGCATAATTCGCAGTAAGAGCATGTTGAGTGTTCATTGTGGTTTGAGCTGTAACTGTAGTTGATGCTTGCATATCAGCTTCTTCATTTCCAATATCGCAAATAACTCCACTGTCAATCTTATTTAGATAGTATCTTGCCACAATCTTAAAATCCATGTAGACCAATTTGGTATTCAATGTCAGAACGATAATGTCCCTTAAAATTTTGATATCTGGCTTATGTAAATTTATATTGATAGTGTTCAGTAATTTTAGGATAAGTCTACCCTTCAAGTAACTAACCATCAAGTTGTAATATTGAGCCTCGTGAATAGATGTTGGTTTCGGTAATAGCAAAGTCAGTCTATCTAGCTTATTTGCCAAAACATCCATACTGACCCGGTCATTTCTAGTGTTGAAGAAATGCCAATAATACTTGGCTGTCCCTCGAACATCAACAGGAATCCTATCAGAATAAACCAAAGCTTGTAGAATATCCAGGAGTAGGTCAACCCTTGTTTTAGTAAAGTCAATTTGGGCTGTTATAAATCTAGGGACACCAAGATATAGATAATTACTCAGAATATTAAAGTATGAGTGTGTCACATGATTAGATGGCAGTGGTAATAATTTCAGAAGTTCTGCCATGTCACAAGGGACATTTCCTAAAAGAGGCTCCAAGATGTATTTGCAATAATGATAGGCACCTTCTCGCACCTCCAACGAAACATTGGCATCTTCCAAAATAACCATCAATAGGTCATATAGCAATTCTCTGGAATCTTTATTGACGTCAAAGTGACCATGACGAAGAATAGTGTGCATTTCTTCACACTGCAGAAAAACATCTAAACTAGCTTCGTATTTCTCAACTCTGCTGATTGCAGCTCCCTGGAGACTACCAAAAACCTGATGAATTCTGGCTATAACTTGAGTTTCTTGTTCGTACAATTGATGAACTTGGCTTGCAATGTACGCAGCTGATTCTTTAATGTTGCTATCTAAGAAGTCTAATTTGGTGATAGCGTTGCACATTTCTTCTAAGACGAGGAAAGTTTGTTGGGTAAAATCAATATGTGCATATTGGGCTACTAAATAAACAAAGTCAGTTTGTAAGAATTGTGTTAACACCTCATACATTCTACTGTCAATATTAACACTTTTCAATTCCTGGATCAAATACTCCACTCTTCGTGCTTCGTCAACACTCAATCCCTCGTTGTACATTACTCTGAAATAGTGTAAAATTGACGACTTGCAGTCCACAGAAGAATATGCGCTATGTAAAGCTACATTCAACACATCATGCAGCATACGTTTGTGATCACTTGACACTTGAAGATTACTTTGTTTGATGATTTGAAAGAAGGTGGTACTTTCAAACAAACGCTGTATATTTTGATAGAAATGCCTATCAGATTCATCAACGGGTTGTGGTATTATACTCAACAGTGTATCCAAGGAATATTTCTGTTTTACTGCCAATATATCGTAGTATCCCAGATAATAGGAAGCAGCAGTGTGGATATCTTCCGAGAAATGTGAATCCGTCTTGTAATAACTCAAAGTATCCTGCAGTATATGATTTGACTGTATTTCCAACGGAGCTATCCCAGATGTAATCAGTGCTTCCTTGGTCACAGGTCCATTCATCACCGCAACAAGCTGTTGGTAATACTCCTTCCCGGGGGAATTAACAAATTGGGGTAATTGATGACTCAAGTCAGAAATCTTGTCCAGGTTTTCAAAGTAATGCAAGTAGAATAGAAAAGCTTCCCTCAGAGGACCAGTAACGCCAGATAAACTCAATCCATTGTGCATTAAGTTATAAAGGTAAGATTCTGTTACCACAGGATGCCCACTCAATCTGACCAAGTCATTGATCATGCTTCCTGACGTCAGGAAACTGGTTAACACTTGCCTATGCGTGGAATTAAATGCAGGTAGAAATTGGACCAGTTGCGTGGTGATTTCCAGGTTGCGGAGCATGGTATGATGTTCCATTTCTTGGTTGTTAAACAATTGAATATAGTACTGACAAGCGTGGCGTAAATTGGTAGATAATTTATAGGTCCCATTGAGAAGCAGCGAAATGATTTGTTTCAGGCATGCTCGAGGCGCTTGTTTGAAGTTAACTTGACGGTAGATTAATGATGGCATGGTTTGCAAGTAGTTACTCATTATTGAATGATATATTAAGTGGTCCTGACTTGAGCCAAGCGCAGCTATGAGTTGTTCGATATCTTCTGGACTCGGCGTGCTATAGTCAACTTCCAAATAGGCCACTTGCTCAACTCGTTCTGAGAACCCAAATAATAAAAAAATATTGTCATTCTTACCAAAGACGACTCTCACTTACCAGGTATATGCCGAAACCGCTCAAATAGGTACTTAACAATGTTGTATGTCACACTATTGGTGAGTAGCACAGATGATGATAGGATATTCTGTTGGACACTATGATCAATGAGGTCTTCAATAATCCCCAATAGATGTGGACTTTTCAAATGGTTGTCATGCACGTAGACGAGGTAATTCAAAGCCATGAAATAATCATCCCAACGGCCATGACTTGCAGTCCACTGCAGACTCTTGACTATATCATCAGTCCTGTCCGATAATATACACATCCAGTAGTCTTCATAAATTGCTTTCTGTTCATCAGTCAGGTAGCCGTTGGAACTGTAGTAATTCTCAAAGTGCTCTTTGAATGAGCTCCCACTCAATTGATGCTCCCCGTAACCACCCTGATTATAAGTCGGATTAGTTTCTTGTGCATTCAGCGATATTCCGTCAGCTGCCGCAATTAGAATCACAAGAGTCACCGCGCGGAAGCAATTGATCTTGAATCGGACGGGCTTAAAAAACGGAAGCGCGTCCATCGTTGGGCACCGGACGGCGAATCACTGGTGCGCCTTTGCACTGGGTGAATTGATTTAACCTGCCAATCAAGTATATATACGGCTGCAACACGATAAGCGGAATCAATCTTGTTCGGAATAAATCATCGCTTTCGTTCGTTATCACTGGGCTGACATTGCGATCATCGGGCTGGAGCTTAATTTTAAATTGTTCCGCGGGATTATCTTCGACGCGCGCCCCGGCCTGCAATTCTTCATCTTTGTTGTAATGGTGGATGTAATAACAGTCGCATTGCTACATTAATTACTGATTAAAAAACGCCGGAGACTTATCGTCTGGTGATGACTGACCATTTTCGGGTAACAATGCGCAATTTAATTTACGATGCTGTGGCCCCTGCGAGCAACGACCATAATTGGTCATTATTGAAAAACAACGCCGCGGATTACCGCGTCTAATGTTGTGTGAAAAAAGATTTTTTTAGGCGTGATTTTACGCAGATTTTCTAGTTTATCTATATGCTCCATTTTATTTGCAGTGTTAACAGGCGGAAAGGTGGCGTTGATTTGCGATTTGTATTGTTTACACACGCAAAACTTGATGAATCGTTAATAAGGAAAACAACTTATTATTTTGCTCATTATAACGGTACTATTTATTACTGCGTCAAAACAAAAGTTTACTAATCAAACAACTAATTGCAAGTTTAATTGTCTTTTTTGGGCATATCTTTTATATTAATTGCAGCAGTCATTGAAATGTTAATTAAATCCATTGCGTGTTTTTGCAACTTTCAGCTTTTACATTTTACTAATTTCAAAGTAAAAATACATAATATACAAAACATTACGCATTATATCCTTAATTAATTATTAAATAATTCAGAAATCCATTGTCATAATACTAAAACATAGACCTTAAACTTTGCTTGCTTAATTGCTCTTTTGCATAGATAAAAGACTATAATTAGACTTCAGCCCCTTATATTTGGAAGATGGTGGGGGTTAAACTGTGATAATCCACGTTATAGATGGAATGTAGAAGGCTGAAAATGTCGTGGAAATTCACCTCACCACGTGCTCGGAGTTTTCGCATTCCTATAAATTCTACGCTAGTTGAACGCGTCCGCATTTCGGTGTCATTTAGTGCCGGCTTGGGCTTCATACTGCGAAGACGTTCGTAGGTTTTAATCCCAACAGTCAAAATTCGCGATATTTACGTGGAAATATTAATTAAAACTTTCAAAAAAATTCTTATCAAATCAAGAGAATTTTTTATAAGCCATAGTCGTATTGGCAGACAGGTAATGCAACATTCTAAAATCCAAATAAATAAATAACTTGCTTACAAAATAAACTAATCATAAATTATATTTGTTTTCCTTTGAATTTTATTTCTATGATTTTACTACTTTGAGCAAAAAACTTTGCGCTTCATTCACGTGATTGCAAAGTAATAAAACTTTGTTGGGGATTTGTTTTTTTTTTCAGAAACTGAAATGCATGAAGAATGTTTCGGCGATGGGCCATTCATATTCCGGCTGAATGAAACCGGTAGCGGACCGCAATTGCTCACACAGGTAGATAAACTTAACCTCCCAAACGCCACAAAGCCAATCGAGCACATTGTATATCACTATCAATATTTCTATTTACACACTGCATAGTTTATGTGCACGCAAGTCTTTACTTATCCAGCATAGTCTAAAATCTAAATAAACCGTTAGCACTTTATTAGTCTTTCTGCGTCCTACTGAAAATGCATACAGGATCCACTCCCATCGCGTTTTAGCGATATTCATTTGCAGCACAAATTGGCCTAATGCATTTTCCTCCAGCGGGACCGATGAAAATATGAATGCCGAGTTAAACGAATGCGGCGTGAGTTTCCACTCGCATGCAATTTTTTCGGCGTATTAATAAATCTTTCAGACCTGTCAACGTGCGACAAGAAGTGGAATTAAGCATAGGAAATATAATTTATATCGTTTTAACTAAACTTCAAGTTCAACGTTATTTACGAGCAGCGACATCGACTTATTGTTATTATCGTATGAATATTCATTTAAAATAAATCTGCGGAATGATTTACAAGTGAAAACAAAGACTCATGAATAAACAGTACTTCAAAGTGTAAAATTAGCTACGGTCAGAATTAACAGGTACGAGAATAATGTTAACGATTTTAATGAAGAATCCTTGTAAACGTTTTAGTTTCTTCCAGGTTTATAGTTACGACCCATTACGGTCTGAGAACGGAAATTGTGTTATGAATTCGTTACATTGCTGAATATTACACTATGATTTCATACCATCTGTTTGCATAGCGGCTGTAAAAAGAATCATAAAGAGCTTTCTTTTCGCAGACAAACCCGAAGGACGACATTGGCGATATTTTCCGGAGCGCGTTTTACGCAAATTTCAATAAGCACGCAATCGCTTCAGAATGTTCAGTTTTAGTTGACTGTCGTATTTCCACTGATACACTAGCTATTTCCTTCACAAATTAGCTATCAGACGTTAATAGCTTAGGACAATTTGCAAAAGACATTGTATAATTTTATTACAAGAAATAAAATTTAATAGGCTAATAATTAAGGAGTTTATCATTAATCGAATTAATTATAGTCAATTAAGTGGTTTTTAAGTAGTATACAGGTAGCGATTTTCCGCATTAATTAATTGCACTGACGTATCATGCACCAAAGGCCCTGATTTACTTCAGGCAACTCAAGCTGGTTGAAACAGGTGAAAGAAAACTTCTTGACCCTATCCAATAATTAATTTCAACAAAAATGCTTTGCTTTGAAGAGGAATTTCTTGTGATAGCAAAAACTATGTGACCTTTTCTGAAGTAGGTGACCTATTCAAGTCAAGATTTAAATCGCTAAAGTTGCACACTGAAGTTTAAACTTAATGCAAGTATCTCTAAAATAGGTGCCTTTGGATGTTGTAGGTTTGCTTGGAACGTGGTTGGAAGGAGTACAATTTAGATACGGGCGATCAATGGAATTTGTGGTGGAAAGCATCCGGTTTTCCAACCAATTACCACCGCAATTTATATTCCTGGCAGTATATCAATCACATTCCGAAAGGATCTTCAATCTGCAGGAAAGATAATCTAGTCAGGCATCTACGATGCATGAAAAAGATCTACGGAAATATCTATGATATTAGGTTCGTTTGTAATCTCCTAGTAACTTGAATAATTGATTAATACTCTAAGCATTTGGTTACAGTCCACACGGTTATAACTTACCAGTAGAATACACCAAACTCGCTGCTGAATGCAACAAGCTGCGCTCGATGAACGCCAAGGATCAGTCCGAGGGTTACTTTGACGCCAACCCTATTTGGATATGCAAACCTGTAGCTCAGAGTCAAGGCCGAGGCATTTTCCTATTCCGAGTACGTCATCAATACATCACTTCCCCTCGCACCTGGCGCAACCAGCACATTCACCAGTAACCACCCATTACGTCATGCAGACATACCGCACGACTCCATGCGTTAACTAACAATAGCCCGCGTTATTTTTAGAATCTGCACGAATTGAACTACGACACGAACACTATTGTCCAAAAGTACATTGAGCGCCCACTATTGATCGGCGGGTACAAGTTTGATCTACGCCTGTACATCTGCATTCCATCTTATCACCCACTTACAATCTACATGTACAAAGAGGGTCTAGCTCGGTTTGGCACCGATAAATTCACGCTGAATGACCTACGGAATCCATTCCGTCATTTGACAAATAGTAGTATCAATAAATTGGGTCCTGGGTATGCGGAAATGAAGGACAGGGTAGGATCAGGTTGCAAATGGACCTTAAAACAACTAAGGAGGTATTTCAGACAGGCTGGGATTGACGACTGGTTACTATGGCAGAAAATAAGCGCTTTAGTTATATTGACTGTATTAAGTCAAGTACCACAAGTGCCACAAACAGCGAATTGTTTCGAGTTCTTTGGTTTTGATGTGTTGATTGATCACTTGTTGAAACCATGGTTACTTGAAGTTAATCTGAGTCCAGCTTTGGGAAATGATTGCGATGCAGATCAAGCAGTAAAGAAACCAATGCTACATGATCTCTTTGACTTGATGGGTTTACCTCTTTACAACACAGGCCTCTCAGTGTTCAATATTTGGAATGATGAATTCAAGGAAAACAGTAGAGAATTGTGTGGTAGTAAATCAGCTAGTTTGTCCGTAATCAATGCAGCTGGGAGGTGGCGTAAGAAACAGAAACAAAAAAGCACAAGACCTAAGTCTAGTTCAAGGCTATTGCCAAAGTCTCCTTCAAGACCAAGTAAGTGCCTAAATCCTGAGAGTATTATGAAAGTTACACAGATAGTTCTAGAAATTAGAAAACAGAAATCTGAGAATAGAGATTATGGACATTGGGGTAATGGAAGGGATTGGACATTGGCTCCGAAAAGAGAAGGAAGTTGGATTAAACTTTGCCCTTTTAATGAGAAGACACAATTTTATAGTTATTTAGAAAAAGGAACTGCTAAACAAATTGTTACCCAAGTAAGTATTATTTGAAATACGCCTATATCAATTAGTCATCATACTACAACTATAATATTTTTTAGTTAAACAAATTTACTAAATCTGCTAAGGAAATTGCCAAAAATCACCCGCATTCAAACGAATACCAATTGAACGACTATCTTGCCAACGAGATGGATCTAATGAGTGAAATATGGATACCACCAATTTAAACACTGATACAACATGCCAAAATTTCAACTGATTGCACAGAATTTCTAAATGTCACCGACGAAGCTGCCTTGATGCAACAAAATAGTTTTTGAAATTTAAAATCTAAATGCAAAATTATTACGATGTACTCACCGGAAGTACTGTGGATTGTTATCTCACCGGCAAATACTCGACTTGAGAAACTGGAATTTCATATTGTTGAGACTGGTGTCAAACATGTTTCAACAAGCTTCTAATATGATGACTTGCATAACAATAATACATGGGTGCGCATGCAAAGTATGCACTTCATCCTTATGTTAAAGGGTCTTTGCACAACTTACCATTTGTTTCCGGCTGCATAAACTGAAAATGATCTCTAAGCCATTTATTTATAATTACAAGTAAATCTAAAGAACTTACAATTAGTTTATAATAAGCTAAGTACGATAAGTAACAGGATACCGACCACTCTTTTCCACCTTCATTATTAAATTATAACTTGGCTCCAACTCTTCAACTGACTATAGACCTAGACAAATCTTAACGCATTACATTGTTATGATTGTACTTAAATAATTAAATAACATTAATCGATCATATTCTATAAGAGTATATGTAAACAAACAAATTTACATTTGATTGACGCAATTTCTGCAGCTGAACAATCCTAAACACGCTTTAATTCATTACGAAATCCATCCAGCAAATGGCACATATTCAACAAATCAAATATTTCCTAACCAAATCCCCATCAAGCAGAAAGCGTAAGCATCACCAGCAGAAAATAAATTTCGCATATTGCATTGTGCTTCAAAAAATAAAGAGACATCAATCTCTGTATCATATTCTTGTAATCCTATCCAAAATTATCCTATATTATGTCTACTAATCAATTAAATAAAAACAGATAAATATATATCAACAATAAATAATTAGTGTCGTAAGTTTACTTTCTTGGTGTATTATTTCTTACATTTTAATTTTAGTATTCCTCAACGTTTTTGCACTATTCGCGTGATACAATATTTAATAGTAAGTTATCTTGATGTATCTCGTCGTGACATGATGCAGGATAATAAATTAATTAGTTTCCTATCGATTTTTTGCATTGCACGAACCCGGCCAAAGAAACGGGCTACATTACTGCAATTGATTACATGACAACATGACATCTAGTTGGTTATTGTTTGCCATTTTCTTATTAATTATGATGATAGTCTGGCTTTTTATGTAAGACATTAGTATTCTCATAAATAACGATTATTAGATTTTAAATTACCTTGATATAGCTAAAATTAGGTTAGTTTAACTTGACTTTGGCACTCTTAGCATAAAATATGACTGATATTTGTTTACTTCCTAGATTTAGTTACAGATGATGATTGTATTTTCTTACACAAGTATCGACTGTGTGGTATTACTTAACTTTAGATGACTTTAATTTAACTTTGGATGGTCATTACTCTTAAGTTTATTGTGACATGCTTAACGTGCGTGGTTCTTGCAGAATGGACGTCCACCTTTAGCATAGAAGCTCTGCCCTTCTAAGTTCTTCTTGCACATCTGTTGTCAAACAAAAGACAGATAAAGCCTTCTTTTCTACTGACGTCTAGAAAATACTTACGGTGCAGTTAAAGCATTGACTATGATAGTTATTATTCAAAGCTTCTACCCAACGATCACCAGCTTCAACAGGGAAGCCACAGGCAAAGCACTTAGTTGTGAACATTTCATTCCAGTCAGTTTCGCAATATGGAAGACCATCT
The DNA here is from genome assembly GCA_027574925.1 of Ecitoglossa quadriceps. NCBI lineage: Eukaryota > Metazoa > Arthropoda > Insecta > Coleoptera > Staphylinidae > Ecitoglossa > Ecitoglossa quadriceps. Next base: position 46,700 of record JAODGC010035347.1, on the reverse strand, counting down.
TCAAGGAAGAATGGATTATTTCCAAAGAGTTTGCCACAATGCGCACAGTTGAAGCACTCTGGATGAAAGTTCTTCTGAATTGCCTTAAGACAATCCTGTTCAACAGAGAGACGATGGTAAAAAGGGGTTCAGGGTTTATAGTCCAAGGCTAACTTACTCCTTTGATTTTAGAACCACACTTAGCACAGTTTGGAGCTAAATATTGCTCAAAGCAATATTCGCAGTGTAAGTTTCCACCGTCTTCGACAAAGCCAATGTCTTGCAATGGACGTCTGCAGCTGGTAGTCGCGCAGACAAAGTGGTCTGGGCACCAGATCTTACCAAGAGCAGAGATGAACGGACCTCTAAACGTTTCAAATTAAATTAGACTCATTCTCTCTATGAATAAGTATCAATTAGCAGTTAGTTATTAACAAACCTGATATTTTTCTGGCACACATTACATACGGTATTAGCATTATTATTTTTTTGGTCACTAGTTAGTGTAGTAGATTGGTTAACCCGATGCAATGTCATCGGTTTGTCATCCGAAGAAATCCCAACAGGAAATGTAGTCTCAATATAATTATTCTTGGTCGACGTGTAGTAATCATTCTTATCTGATGATTGATTTGAATTGCAAGAGACATAAGATCGCGGAGATGATTCCGAAGACAAACTTGGCGCAAATGGTGGCATTGGAATGCTGACATTTATCTCGTTGTAATACTTTTCAGAACTAGGAGGTATTGTGGTTGTAATCTCGACACAATCATTGGTGTATACTATTTCAGTTTCATGCGTTTCATGAGTTTCCTGGTCTTTAAAACAAACAAAAAAACAACGAACAAACGGTTAGAAAATGCAAAACTTAAAAACTTATGATTGGACCAGACTCAGTTATAGATTAGAAGTTAACAAAGCAGTTGTTAGTTGAAGAATGAATAAAGTCCCGTCTAACCTGACTTGAGAATGGCAAGCACCACAAGTAGCAATTCTGGCACCCAATCCACCGACATTCAAGACACCCCTGCCGCGTTTAGGAGCAAACACATTGCCACCAGCTTGACGACCACCACCGGTACCTACAGGATTGGGTACGGGATTAGCACTACCACAGGGCAACACATCACTTGACAACGATGGCACTGGTGGCACAGGAACCTTGCTCGGAACAAGAACCTTAACTGGTTTATAAGTTGGAGGTGGTGGAGGAACAGGAATTTTCGAAGCAAATGGGATTGGATTCTTGGGCATTGGAGGTGGACCTTGAATAGGTTGTTCCAAAAATGGAGAATGAATCTGTTTAGGATTAGTAACGTGCAATCCATGAATTCCTTGCTCTTCATGGACAGGAAGTGGAGCGTTTACTCTCTCAAATGGGTACGTTTTCTGTATCTCAATTGTTTTCTCCTTATGCGACTGTTCAAACTCCTCAACAATAGTTTTCTTCCTCTGTACTTTTGTTCTACCATCAGCAGACACTTGAGTAGACTGTGCTTGAGTCTTATTTAACTCTTGAACTTTCTCCGACATTGATTGTTCCTTTGTGGACACCTGGGCATTGCCCTCAAAATGTACATGATGCCTTTGCAAAGCATCCGCTTCAAACGCACGAGCTTGTTGAGATTGTTGTTGAAAATTAGCGTCGTTTATTTCGGATCTATTCTGGGAGTAGTCCACTATTTTACTCTGATCATAGCAATCACCTTCACAACGTTGGATAGTGTGGAATTTCTCTTGGTGATGAGGTATGTAATTTGTAAGTTTATCCTTTGCATTTTCCACCTGAAAATCTTTTTGGAAACTAGCATGATCTTGATGTTTCTGTAATGGGTTTGGTGGTGGTCCAGCAGCTGGAGATTTAGGTCGATTTGGTGATTTCCTAAATGGAGAACTAGCTCCTTCCCGATCAGATCTGACACCTGTGTAAGGACTTGGTGATCTTGACACTGCTGGACTACTGGGGTCAAATATATTGATCTCCGGAGCTAAAAACTGTGTAGCTACCAAATTCTGTTGATAGTAAGGAATCGCTGATAGTGTTTTATTCATTTTACTTGGTGTATTCTGTCCCAATCTCTGAGAAATAGCACTTGAAGGTGGTTGGAAGTTATCATTAACAGTCTGAAAGCTTGATTTAGAATTCAAACTATGGTCTCCTGGATTTACCACACTCACAGGTGTTATTATCTTTGGAGGTGGTGTCGCTAAATTATGATGTGGTTCAGCTCTCAAAAGTGGTTTAGAACTAGGTATAATCTTTGAACGTTCCTCCGGCTTTAGTAATTGCTTTATGTCTTTGTGATGAGGCAACTGAATTTGTTCCTCAAATTGAAGTGCTGATTGATAACTTGGTATTTTATCCTGCTTCTGGAGGCTTTGTGCAAGTGACAAAGGTTTCTTCAGAATAATCTGTTCATTTTGTTTGGCTATTTCACGTTGTTTGGCCAATTGGCACTCTTTTTGATGGATGCAGCAAACGTGATCTCCTTGCGATTGTTGCGTTTGTTGAATGTACTGACTTTCGTATTGCTGAGATTCATATTGCTGATTTTCATATACTCTCTGAGTCACTTGAACCTGGGCTTGCATTTGCTGAACATCCTGTTGCATCTGCAAAGCGCGTTGTTGCTGCTCAGTTATTTGACTGTTCAATTCAGACTTCACTTCTTGGTAATCAGCATGATACTTTGTAGTTCCTTGGAGTTCAACGGACACAGGTGGGAACTGAATATCAGATGTTTTAGCTGAAATATGACTTCCTTCAAAAGTCTCCACCATGGTAGCAATAAAAGGCTGTGGTATTGGTTGCTTTATAGAGAACCTTCGTTTTTCTTCAAGTTCCTTCAATTCTCTTGCTTCCTCCTCTTCCTTTTTCTCATCATAAGTTATAACTCTCCTCTCACCATTAGAAAAGTCTACTGACATAGGTGAATAAGCCCTATCAGAAGCAGTAGTTAAGGCTGAGAGCATAGTCAACTTTTCGCAGGGCTTAGGAAGATCTTTTAAGAAAGGATCTGATTTCTTCTTGGGTTTAATTGGAGTTGGTGGTTGACCAGTCCCAACAATAGGCGAGAATGGTCTCTGCGGAGCTGTTTTCAATGCTTCTACAAAAGGACTACCTCTAGATTCCTCTTCCTTATGCTCCTGGGGTTTTGCTCTTTGCAATTCAGGAATTAAAGGTCTTTCAGGAGGCAAATATGGAACTGTCTCCTCTGGCAGTGAAACTGGTGCAGTGTTAAAAACTGGGATTATTGGTTGTAATGGTGTAAATGGTTTTGGAGATGCAATTGTCATTGCAGAAGCCATCGGGCCTCGTGGACTCCTTGTAGGTATTTGTGATAAATCAGGACTTACGCAAAATGGTTTATCAGGGGTTGTGCGCAATGCAGTAACCATCTGAGACTCCCATGCTTGAGCTACATTGTTCTGAATCTTAGCCTTCATCTCTTCATACCTTTCCAATTCTGATAACCTTCTTAAATCAGCTGGTTTCTTCATTGGGCACTCAGGACACTCATTACAACAACTCTGCTGGCACTTCAATGGACATACTGAAGTGATGGGTGATTCATTCTTTGGTTGCGTTGGCGAATGTTTCTTCACAGCAGATGGTGCATCAGAAGAAAGTGGTGGTGGAGATTTAGGTCTCTGAGATTTCATCACACTATCAACCAACATCGCTGTTTGTAAATGATCAGCCAATGCCTGAGCACATTCGATTGTACTCCTTCGACCATTGATATTGTATACCTCGTTTGATGTCAGAGACATTCTAGGTTCCATACTTTTCAAATAATTTGAATAATCTTCCAAATCTTGGTAATCCAAATCTGATTCGGTTTGGGACGTCAAACAATCAGAGTGGAACTGCTCTTCGTGTGGATCTTCAGAAGATAGTATCTTAGATTTCTCGTACGGTGTTGGAGGCCTAGGTCTGACTTTTACATGTACATGGGTAGAAGGAGGAAAATATAAAGGGCTAGCTGTGGGTAAAGTATTGAGGTCTTCTTGGACAGGAGGCCACACAACGTTCTCAACGATTATAACTTTTTCTTTTAAGTTATAAACACAGCAAGGCACAAACCCAACACCGAAGTAAATAAAACCATAACAACAACAACGTTGACAAATAGAGACAAACACAGAGTACAAGAAAAAGAAAAAAGAAATTAATGCTAGATTATTATGCTTCAATATTTCAACGAATACTTGTAATTTATATCAAGAAGCCCCCAAAAATTCGAAAAAAATTTCAATATGGATATTTTCATCTTTTATTTAGACAAAGCAAGCGTTCAATGAGCTAACTAAAAACTATTTTACTCAACAGCGTGAACATAACAGGAAATCTCCTTTAAATTCAATTATAATTGGATATCAAGGAAAACGGACGCGGTTGTGTGTTGAACGTTTTACAATCTGAAACAAAATGACTTTTGGGATTCCAGCTTACAATTTACAAGCTTAGCACTAAACATCTAAATGAATAAGGCAGCAATAAGCAAAATACATGTATTTCAGCCGGAAGCAAAATGACGTCGTTTCAAATACCTTTAAACCTGCCACCACCTACAGGTTTCGGCGCATTGAAACCTAAAATTTAGTAACAACCCGAAAAAAAACCCACATTAAAAACGACATTCATCACCAGTGTTTGAAAGTATTTAATCATGTAAGTCATTTGTTTATCAAAGTGTATATTTACTGTTTATTGAATAGTAATGTAGAATTTAATTACCTGGAGTGACTGGTGCTGGGGTTGGAGCAAACGTGGGCTGAGGTGGTGCCTGGCTTGGGGTCTTCGGCAGAGGACGCGAGTAGTTGGGCGAAAGTGGAGCAGCAACACTTGTGAATGGACGGGGCGTTGTTGTATAGTTGTGCTAAAAACAAACACAATTGAATTGTAATTCTCTGGATGCTGAAAATTAGATAACTTTGTATTTCGGGGAGTTTACTAACCTTGTTATAATAATTAGGAAATTTAGGTGAAGGTATTTTGTTTAATCGGTTAATCTCTGGTACACTGCCATCTACAGAGTCACTCATAGTGAGATCATCAGAACTTGGTGATTTGTTGTAAGCATTTCGTTTGTCACTCAAGGTGAGATCATTAACACTTGGAACGATATCAACGTCACTTGATTTATGGACAAAGTCATGTTTGTTATTGTTATTTAATGAGGCATCATTTTTTTTGGCAGCAGCTTGGATTATTTCTTTTAGTAGTTTAGAACTATGTAATGCATTGTCATTCTAAAAATGCTTTAAGTCAACAAGCAAATCACAGACAAGCAAACAAGAGCATACCTGGAAGGGAGCAGCCGTAATATTCTGGTTGGGAGACAAAGGTCCTCCCAGTTTAGGAGATATAGGTCCAGGAGATGGCAAAGAGTGACTGCTGAGGGCAGCGGAAATAGCACTAGCTGGTGCTTTGCCACCACTGGAACAAGTGTTCTGTAGTACAAATATTTGTTAGCAAAGATATAGGGTAACTTACGGTGGGATAGTAACCGGAACTAGATTGGGGCCAGGAGCGTTGCTCTTAGCGGCTAATTTAGCGTGGATGTCGCAGTAAAGTTTGTTGTTGATATTATAGTATCCAACGTTCTTCAGAGAAGCTCCACAGGTGGAGCACTTGAAACACTCAACGTGGAGATTCTTGTCTTTGATTCTGACAAAAACACCGCTGTAAATGATCATTTTGTATGATAAAAAAGAGTAACGCTTTTAATCTGGACATTGAACGACATTTCGTGCAACTACTCAGTGCAGATAATGTTCCAACTTGTATCTAAAGTTGCTAAACAATACAACATCGACGCGAAATTTAGTATTTTATTATGAAAAATAAATAGTAAAAAATAGAGTGCTTTAAGAAAAAATACAACAACATTCGCATTCGTTCTTACACGATGACCCTTTCGCAGTCAGTGCATCTGGTAACTTCCGGTTCGTAATGATAGTTGTTTTGACAGTACTGGTTAGCACTAGGCGTCGATTGTCGCGACTGCCTCGAGTAGAAGTCGTTACGACTTACTGCGACAATAAGAAAACAAAAAATTGAAATTCACCCCGGACACGACTTTAACTAAAAACCATTTCACGGGTCTTTCCGAACTATGAACATGACTGGGCCGAGATGATGTGTAACCTGAAAACAAAATGGCGAATAGTCTACTTACACGATGAGACGCTCGCAGTCGGCGCATATGTTCTGACCAGGCGGCAACTGGGGGGTTGGTGCAACTGGTTTGGGCGCTGGGGGTTCAACGTGCTTCAGCCCAACAAGGCCGCCTAGCGGAGCGGTCACCACACCAGAATCAGGCTCTAGATTTTTGCATGTACGCACACACACATATGACAACAACGGATAAACAATGAACAATATGAGAATGCATACAGGGGAAAGGATAGTACATTGAGCCAGCAGGAATATTCCTGTGTCCTGACTACCATGATTCGTAATTCCAGGATGGCATTGTATTATCTTCAAGATTTTGGTTGTGTTCTTGATATTTCTGGCTAAGCATGTTCATCACGCGTTAAAATTAGCCCCGTGGGAATTTAGATCAAATTAAATTTACTTTCGTCGGTAGTGACCGCGTGCCAAATAGCGGGCGAGCATCTTTGCCAAATAGTTGCCGAAATAATCGACCGTAACATCGCAAATAAGACGAGTATAAATAACGCGGTGACTTTTCAATCAACGCGGAGCTTCTTGCATGGACCAACGCACTCAGCCAGATCAATAGCATGCCATTTTTACATACAACGAGCATTTTATCGTTTTATGCAATTATGTTAATTTAAATAAGTCTAATTTATTTTTGTGGCGAACGTTATTTAGTTCTGAGGCAGGTTGTATGCCTTGCTAGTGTCGATGTGTGTAATGTTGTATCACACAAAAATGACACTCAAAAATAAATTTGCTAAACCTGGACTCTTTTCTCGCGATTTCTCCAATCGATCGAAGACAACAGCCTGCACTTCCGGCTCTTTAATGTTACAGAGATACATTGACTTAATGATAGGATTTTGGATGCTAGAAAGAGATTCTGCAAAATACAAACGAGAGCAACAAAAAAAAATGCCCCAAAAATCAACACGACCAAGACGAGAACATGGTAGACAAGTCAAAATACAAAAACAAAGTTCCCGATTGATTTCAAGTTTTGTATGAGATAACATACCAACATTGGAGTCACGTGGTTCACTTTCAGCTTCCTGCAGCATGGAGAAGACTGCACTCTTGGAAGCATCGTAGTTCTTTTCGTTCTTCTTGAAGTTTACACTATGTCAACAAATCCAAAATCAAAACAACACCTATATGTTGATAATAATTGCCTACCCTACAGCACCAGTAGACAAAACCTCAGACTGCTTGGTAATGGTCTCAGCAATGCTCTGATCCGAATACAATCCAATTGGGGAATTGTACTGCTTGTTGACCAACTTGGAGCCACCGTTAGCAGTTCCGTTCTGCTACAATTACAACAGATGTTATATTACTGTAGGTAACTTGGGTACTACTCAAAACTTACGAAGGGTTTCGCAGCGTTGTTGTGACCAGTACCGATGGCACCGACCGATTGTTGGGGATGGGCAGCGAGCGAGGTTTTCGTCACTGGTGAGATGTTGTTGATGCTGCCTTGGTTGAGCGCCCCCGTCGGCGTTACGGTTGGACGCCAAGTTGAACCACCACTAATAAAAAATAACTTTAGCAATGCACGTATTCGAGTAGCAGGTGTGGCAATCGATCAATTATTTCGATATTTTTAAACGACTTTGGATCCTTTCAATCACCTACCGTTGGACAGTGATGGCAAAAGCAGGTCCGGCTCGGATGATCACATCCTGGGCATCCTTGTGGCGCAGGTTGAAGACATCCGTATTGTTGATCTTTATCACAGAGTCACCAGCTTGGAGTCCAGCGCGCTCAGCTGGGGAACCATTATTGACCTAAAATAATTAATGGAGTAATCAGTAAATGTCACATTTGAAAACTGTCATAATTTATATCACAATTATACATTTCCAATTCCACCTGTTGTAAAACTAGAGAAAATGTTGAAGACTAAATTTAAAACACAAATCCTCCCAAAACATCGGGTTGCTAAAACTTCACACGAGCTCTTAATAAACCTTCTGCAAACATACGTAAAACATGCACAGCTGACCCCTATTGAATTTATTGAACAACGCATTGCATCCAATCAGATATCCGAGTCAGTGGGATCGATGTTTATCAATCTCTGTCGTCATAAAATATTCCTGGGACATGCCTTTGAGGTCTTTTGCGAATACCTAGAATCTTGTAATAAAGTCAAAGCTAACCAAAAAATGAGCCGTAATGAAATTATTGTAACATTATATCTGGTTATTTTCGAGCTAACTACTGAAAACTGGAGTAGTATCTACAGTAATTTTATGGCTGACCCAAGCACATTATGCTCGGTACTAAAATTCCTTGCTCTTGAAGAAACCATGCTCCGAATGATCGAAGAAGGATGTAAAATCTACGATAAAGAATATCTTCTAGATACTATTCTTAGAAGATTGTTGCAGAATGACAACAATTTGCAGACAATGGCCACAACATCCGCAAATGATGCTGAGAAAATACGCTTGTCGAATGAATGGAAACCAACCCAAAGTAGAGGACCATCAATGATGAACCGACTAAAGAAAACAACTATTGAGGGACAATTGATGGAATCCACGCCCATTTGGTTTGAATCGACTCCAGTACCAGAAACCACTTATAAACCGTATGATGCAGAGAAGTATCTACAGAAAGAATGGTCTAAAAATAGGAAAATGGCCCACGCATTGCTAGCAGAAGCAAAGAAATTAAATTGGAAGTGTGCAGAACCTAAGCAGCCACCAAAACCACCTTCCCCAGTTACTTTCCAACGAATAGTTCCAAAGGCAATACCTAAATTTACTCCAGTTACGGTTAAGACTACTACAGCTTCATTGCTACGACAAGCTGCACTTTTTACCAAAGAAAAAGAAGCTGAAATAAAACAAATCGAGAATCTTATGAGTGGTACTATGGCAGATGTCAATAATAATAGTTTCTTAGAAGAAATACGTAAATCGAAAGAAGAGGAGCTTCTCCAAGACATTGAACGTAAACATCTACAGGGTCTTTTGACTAGGGAAGAAGCCATTTTAGCCAAACAACGTCAACAGCAACAAAATCAAGCTAAAAAGCAACAATATCAAGAAGAACGTGTTAAACTTTTGGATACAATCGATAAATTCCGTAAAGAAGAAGAGGAGAAAAACCGTCAGGTAATTGAAAAAGTCCAAGCAATTGAAAGTAGTGCCAAAGATGCAGAAGCTAAATTACTCAAAGAACGCCGTTGTAATGCTAAACTTATAGATTACGAAACTCAAGTCTTACTGAAACGAATGCATGAAGAACGTGAGGAGGAACTAAATAAGAAGATGCAACTCATCAAGGAACTGAAGTTATTGCAACAGATTAATGCCAGGAATAACAAAGTAGAATTTGATCCAACCGAAACCAAGAATCTGGGGCTTTTGGAAGAGATGTCCATTGCGGAGTTGCAAGAAAGATTAGCACTCCTTAAGGTGACCATGAAAGAAGAGCTGGAAGAACGCAAAGCTAAAATAATTGCAGAGAAGAAAAAACAGCAGGCTATGTTGGATGATATGAAGCATTTTGTAGAAACTGCTAAAACACAAAAATGTAAGCCTACACCGGAGAAAAAACAAACCAAGTTGATTAAGAAGCCTGTTCCGGACGATATCAAACAATTGCGAGAAAAGCTCAAATTGGCTAGGGAGCAACGACTCAATACAAGCAATTCAGTCACGTCCATTTTATAGCAGGCATTTAATTCAGAGACTATTTTAATAAATATTGCATTAATAACGAGTCGTTGAATTGAAATATATGAATAGCTGAATTTTGCAATGATGCGTAAATATTTACAGTGCGCATTTATTTCCATCAGGAGACGTAGGTGGAACTGTAAATACCTGGGCACATTCTGTTGAAATAATTTGTGACTATAAACAAAATTGGCCTCAATTCCAAACATGGAGTTCATTAATAAGCGAGCAGAGTGACTTAAAATGTGTTTGGATTTACTCAGCATGGGAATACGCATTTTCTAGGATGCGGATGTGAATCATTTAATGAAATTCCAACGCTTAGAAATGTAGAAAGTGTCAAATGTGAGAAAAGTTGTGCTCGCATCGAATGAAACTATTTCGCTGACTCACAGTTTAATGTAGCTTATCAAAATATTGATGTTGAAACGAAAAATAATTACAAATAGATAACAAGTCCCCTTAGTGGAATTGAGCCAGCTGTTGTATAACACGTTAATTTACACATCGGTAGAATCCCAAGTTTAAAAAAAAAACTAGGCAAACAACATTGCATAATACAAGTATATAAAGTAGTCGCGGTTCCGCACTTTGCCTACGCTTTGATACTGCTAGCATCGAAGGCATTGTATCCGAACACAAAAGCAGATTCCCATGACGTGACATAGAAATGTCGTAATGTCACCTCGTTACATTATTTCACCTTGTGGGGCGTACGCAAAAATGCTGTTCTAGCCAAATGTACTGCAGAAAAAAAAACGGAAATGCAAGAAATAATTCTCATTGATTCATGTATTTCGTTGAATATCACGTTCTGCACTTGTTATCCTCTGGT
>JAODGC010035347.1:0-35916 GCA_027574925.1 Ecitoglossa quadriceps | reverse complement strand
ATTGCTAGTAGCAATGCAAACTTTGCACTTATGTTGATGACATAAGTCCATACCTATGTTGATGATAATGATTCGGTATTTAATCCTCACACAGCTTAGTAAAATTCGGTTTTATTTTAAGCTTATTGGGTGTGCTTCGAAAACACTGAAATTATAACAATCTGATGAATAATGACATCGCTGCATGTGCACATGACTTGGTGATTTGATGACATGCAACTTGGATGAAATCACATCAGCCATAAATAACTTGAAATTGAACGCAGTTTGTTTTTATGCATGCAGCGAAAGTAACGATAGGTATGCAAATTGACTGTTTCTATGGCAGTAAGTAATACTTTATTACTAAGGAGAAATATGACGAAAAAAAAACATAAAATACAGCAAATAATTGCAAGTATAAGTGTGACATGAAACGGAAGTTCCCAAATGATGATTCATCAATACCGCCAGGTAGTATTGAAGAGAGAGCCCAGTTGAAAGGCCCCATCTTGTCCATCCCATCCCATCCCATCCCATCAATTTAACATTAATTACAGTCAACCACACAAAGACCCTTCTAATTTCTCCAGTTACCTGCTACCATTTCGTTTAAAGCGACTTAACTTAATTACATTGTAAATCTACGAATCACTAGATTCACCACGACCCAGTCGGTTAATTCTGTGTATCTTGGGATATCTTCAGGTATATGACATGTAAAATTATTGAGGAAACCATGTAATAAAAGCGTTTATGTCGACGAATATTTGTTGATTTTAGATTGTTATAGATTGTAGACATAGTCCAGACATAGTTTTATGGCATCTGAAATACAGTTGAATGACACTGGACGGATTTAGGTCGATTACTTCCTTGTTTCCAGGAAAGTTTGCTTGGCAGCAAGCGATAGCACGCGCCAGATAGACGAAAACATTCTAATCGCTATATGCATGACTTATGAGGTTGGTAAAGTGTGTAAAGGTAATGTTAAGTGTGCTGATTCGTACAAATTGTTTAGGAAATCGGTGTAATAGGTAAATGTACAATTAAAGCTTGAGACAATTAATATAGGAAGTTAGTTATTAACTACTGCACCTTGGTACAAACTCTGTGAGATTCTAATATTTTAAAAGAGTAAATTAAATGCTTCGGTTCTGGAAATGCTATCTACAATTCTACAATTCTTCAGTTGATTGCCTTTGAGAGTTTTACTTTTTCATTGATTTCCTTCACTTATTCGCTTCTTTTGAACTCTCTTTCGCTTTATATCCCAGATTGGTACAAATTGCATCAAATATCAGCCATCATTTAAATCCGCTGTCATGGCAAACATCATTTAGATTCACATAGATTTCGCCTATAAATTCCACAGCGTTATTTCAAATTGGCCAAAGTAGAAAACGCAAAAGTAGATAATTTCCCAACGTCACAATCGCAGTCGTGCGTTTGGTATGTTATTGTTGGGCAAACAGACAAATGGATAATGTTCGTGCCGATAACAAAACAACTTATTTCACTTTTATGCCAGCACGCCGTCGACGCAAGAGGACAAAAAAGCGTCCGTCCTCGGATAACAAGAACTACTCGCGAACGCTATGCAAGTCCGCAGTGAAATGCAATAGATTTATCTCGTTCGACTTCTTGTGCTGCTTGCCAGGCGCGCTCCAGCAAGATACGATGGATTAAAGAGTGTAATGACAGGTTCGGCGAATTGTAATACGTAATATACCTGTACATGATTGGCATGGACGACAGATTGTGTTCGGACATTCTTTTTCCAAAGCGCACAGATTACGCAGAGGAATGTATGGAACACAGGATGAAGTTTGGTAATAAAATCGTTTACGTTTACGCTTTGGGAGACATGTGGATTTACAATGATCTCCAGATTGTGTTCGACGCCAATGTTGTCGGTGTGCCAAAAATCAAAATTAGAGCAGGCACCGAACCTCGCAACGCGTGCAGAGTTGCGATATGTACGATCTACGTAATCTATGTGTAACATATCTGCTTAAAAATAGTCAGCGTACTTCCTAAAAGCGAAAAGCGACGAGGAAGCGATCTGACAGCGAGCTAAAAATGCAGGAAATCAATCGGAAAGTGGTAATATCACATTGCAACACAAAATGCAATTGGAACATAAAACTCCGCTCTTAAAATGACTTTGATCTTTTAATCCTAAAAATATACTTGAAAATAATCGGCCTCATATTTATGATTAAATATTAGGTTAATGTATTTAAAGTGTATTTTGTTGCAGTATGTTAGAGATTTGACAAGTTTTGTTCACTTTGCCCAAGTGAAAATGAGTTTAAATGCGTAATTAATCGTTTGAAAAAGATTTGCCCGTTAAAAGGTTTAGCATTCAGCAATTTCATGCCGATGGCCGTTAATATCGGCCGGTATTTACGTTCGCATCGCGCCCGCCGCGGCTGTTGCAATCGATTTATAAATAGCCGCCGCCAGCCGGCGGCCACACCACCACGTTTCCCGTCTTCCCGACCAAGCTAGCTAACGCACCGCCACAGCTTCAATCATCACACACGCGCTCCTCACGCCTACTATAATTAAAAGGAAATAAAACAATTAAATCAATTTTTCCATTCCATTTCCATTCACCGCGGGTGTGAAAACAAGCTCAGAAAAGAAGTCCAACACCATCACAGTGTCGATATGTCTGCCAAGCTGACAGTGACATTTCACCTTTTCAATCACGAATTTTATTTCACGTTGATTCATTTCTAAGTGTATGAATTTATGATTGTAGGCACTCGTAAAACACGCAAAGAATGCAAAGACCTCAAGGAATCTGACCTGTTGCAGCTTAAAAGACGCATCGAAAGAATATGGAGGAAAGCGCACAAGGTGCTGCTCTGAGAAGCTTCCAGAATGCCCATATACTCCATGTAGGAATGCACTAGTAATACAGATAACAAATGACGAAGGAATGAGTCGAACAAAGCAAACTCACTCGAGCGACTCAATGATACATGGTTGAAATGGAGATGTTCAAGAATCAAGAGAATCCCATGCTAAAAGAATTCACATAATTGTGGGTATTCAATGCATGGGTGGAAAAGCAATACGCATGTTAATAAAATACCTATATAGTTTGAGACCTTGTTGGCGTAGGAAAAGTTGAGAAATGAGTACAAAATGTGTGAAATGTGTTACTTTCTTCAATTGAACTTTTTTTTTTCTTTTTTCTTTTCGTTGACTTCTTAGAATAACTTTTAATATGGTAAATATATAAATTAATACTTTCTGCAGCAAATCCTAGAAATATTTACTTCAGGAAATAAAACTTAAGTAACTAGTGCTTTGCCAGAAGTTTCTGTTTAATCTGGTTAAACTCTTTAGTGTGACGCCACAAAGAAAACAACAAAATTTATAAAGTTATATTTGGGCTAATAATTTTATTTTCACTATGAACAAAGTCTATTAATGTACCATTCTGACAAGAAAAGAAAAACTTGTTTAACTGTAATATCGTTTGAGTAAATTGCTCTTAAACTTAGTAAATGTTTTGCAACGCTGGAGTATTGCGATATTGCACTGTAAAAACTCAAATAACTATTGAACAAAAAGTGACATTTATATTTTATAAAATGTCAAGGAAATCTAAATATGCACAAATTATGTTTTTACATTAAAACAATAAAATTCGTTTTAAGTGACTGAAGAACCTTTGATTTAATGAAGACACAAAAAATTCAAGTTTCCACTGCATTTGTGATGTTTCTCGTACATACTGCTGCTACGTTCATTCAATATTTCTAAACTAAATCTGAATAATATTTAATACTTGTAAAAGATATGCAATTTGCAATCAGTTTATTGATTTCTAGACAACACCAACCAGTGAATTATCCTACTCAAAATGTCTATCAAATCAATTTCTGATAATGGTGACAAGCAAAATGTAGCTGTCACTCATAATAAATTAATCGATCACAATGCCGCAACAATTGCTATGATTAATCGTGTTGTGCGTTCAATTTAATTACACTTAATACAAACATTACAATTGATGAATGTAGAGTGGGAGAAATGTAAATCAATCAAAGCATTTTCCACTCTCTGAAACACGATTTATAATGCTCACTCATTCGCTGCTCATGCAATATATTTGTATTCTGTATTTATCACAAGTAAAGAATAAATTTCATAAAATCGGCTTAGTCGCCGCAGGCATAGAATTTGCATCCCGCAATAAATTCAACACCGTTCTATATAATTACGGCCTCCAGTTCGCTCTGTCATCTTTTCTTTAATCTCCCTTAGGTGCATTCTCTATAGTAGAATGATATTAGTCATTCAATAATTACAGCAATTGCTGTAATTCTATACTAGTGCATTGAGATATTGATCATTTCGATCGCATAAAATGTGGAATGCAGGAATGTAATAAAAAGATGTTCGATATCATGTCTTGGCGCCATTAAGTGAAGAAAGCAAAGAAAGAAACAAAAGGTTGAATAAACAAATAAAGCATAGCTGATTGCTCATTGCATTGTAGCACAGGAAGACAATAAGGCATAAAAATGTGCGCTCCAAACAAGTATGCATGAATGTGAACATGAATATAAACAAATGGGCCTGTTACGAATGTATGATCAAAAAAATACGAGCAATGGAACATACAAAATGTGCACGGTACAAGGCTACGATCGTAAACATTTTTTGACGCTCGATTATATTCGCTTACAAGGAGTTGTTCATTATGAAAATGTTGCCGAATGCAACCATATTAGTTTAACAAGTAAGGTAGAGGCACTATAATGTCACTAGCTGGAACAAAAAGTTGCTTTATTATGAGCTTATCTCTAGAAATTCATGAAAATTTACTTTCAGCTTGGAATTTCCACTTGGAGACTAATTCTTTACATTTTGCTTTATACAGTTTATTTAGTATGCTTTATTTATTTATTTAAAAACTGAAACATTTAACAAATTTGACCAGGAAAGTACTCTCTCCAAGAGTTTAAGATCGTGATTTGAATCATTTTCTTGTCAATTATACTATTTTTTAGTTATTCATCATGCAACAAATTGTTGTCAATAAAAACACTCACAATATCCGTTTAATCAACATCCATCAATATTCCTCAACATCTTTTATTAAAAACATCTTTACCAATTCAAGAAACTCATCTTTTATCCATAAAAACAAGCATCAATTCACTGAGTAAGCAACATTGTTTGACTCAAACTTCTTTTTAGTTCTAGTGTTTTGTCTGGGCAAACAAATCTATTCGAATAACCTCAGGGTGCGAAGCGATTGCAGAGCAATTAACACTTCAATTACACATTTATGTGTTATCTTTGCAAAACGCGGAACGTCTTGCAATTTGCGCGACGAGTAACGACCTCGAATGCAACACAAGTCGCAATTATTCGCTAATTGTGCAAAAAAAGTTGCAAGCTCACTAGATAAATATGTGTTAGCAGTCGTTGAAATAGTAATATACGATAAATTCAACCAACCGACATCAATTTTTACGATGTGGAAAACTAAATAATCGTTGTATTTTGCACTTAAAGTACAGAAAATGGAAAACAGCAATATTCAAATTCATCATAGGAAACATTGAGGTTTTAGGTATTTTTTCCTAGATACAAGAACAATTCGAGAGATGCAAATTGTTTGAGATGTTTCTAGACTCTAACATTTGTGCATAGCAAGTTTGCGCACTTGTGTGGAACTTTGTTATGAGCTCGAAAATTGTGCTATTTATACATTGCGCACGCATACATTTGAAATTGATTCAGAGGCGCCGCTTGGATTTGCATTTATTTGCCCATGGTTTTTAATAATAAGTATTATTAGTACAAATGATACGACCTTAAATATTATAAAATTGGTGTAAGAAGAAGGCGCATTTAATCATTGCAACAAAGTAATTTACAGTAGGTTTCGGCATTTAATTAATTTAAAACAAAATAATCAATGATTTGTTGCCTTTTACAAAATATTATATTAATATTATTATTTGTAGTTTGTAATTTGATATCCCAATGTGCAAATTTAGTGTAAAACTTATATATTGAGTAATCTGTTCGTGAAATGCGTGCCAAAAATTTGTTTGTTAAAATTCTAATTTTAATTTCGAATTCGTTGAACGTTTTTGCCATTCCCAACTCAAAAAATAAAGTTATTTTAAACCAAAGCATTACTTAAGTTTCGTTAAATTACTTAACTCTATCACAGTTTCAAAACTTATTTTATATGTTGACAACTGCTTTGAGAATAGATTAAATTAATTAACTTACTTTTTGAATGAGTAGTGGCTGAGCAAAATCAACACCACCCTGCAGCCTAAATCCCAAGTTCGGCGCGTCGCCGCGATTCAAATTGATCGTCATCATGGATGCCATCTTGTCGCCTCGTCCGTTGATCACTTCCTGATAATCTAATTTTCTTAATGTATGCGGTGGTAAAAAACTGCGTTTCGATGGCGTTCGTTCGTTGTTTTTTGACGGACGTCGCGAAATTCACTCCTTTTCGCGGAAATAGTTTCGCGTCTAGCTGGGCGTCGCGTTCGCGTTGCTGTCGCGGACTCCTCGTCGGCGGTCGACGACGACGCGCATTTATTTTTGCAACCGGGCGAAATGCAACGCGCACACGCCGACACCAAGCGCGGAAAGTAGACGAGAGAGCGGACGTGCTGGGCGGCAGCTCTTCGCGCGTCGAAGCTGCGGACGGAACTTTACAAGGAGGCGCCGCGGCGAAGACGATGAGGACGCTTTCAAACTAGATGAGCTTAAGCAAGTTGCGCATGCGCACCAAGTATACAGATGTATATGGTGTGAAAATTGATCGTTTATGAGTTACAACTGGAATCAATACATGTTGAAGTGCATATTATAAAGGAGTCAATCAACTTTTTGTTATTATTTTTAAATGCCACTGCTTTAATGACTGTAATTCTGCAATTTTGTAATGTGTGTAATGAGCGTAATCGTGTTCGCGGTCACCCTGCAACTTTAATTAACAAAAGCCCTGAAATACTTTCGGTCGCTATTAATTGAAGTGCCTATTTAATTGATTTATGATTTTGTCGTATATCATTGTATACGTTAGCAGAGAGGGAACGCATGTGACTGGGGTCATGCCATTGCCGTCTTACCTACACTGCTATCAGCACTCATTTGTTTTATTAAACATTATTGCGTATTGATTTTTTGCACAAAGTACATTAATGTTACAGCAACGTTTTAACAACCAATTTAAACATGCAATTGCGACTTAAGAACGCAATAAACTCTCGAGAGAATTTAAGACGTGATGAAGCATTATTACTGATTTGTGCATTAATATCTCAGGTGTCAATGTCTCATCTTAAAATCATCATCGAATGCAAGACACATGCTTTAGGCATTGGTGACCAGTGCAACGGAAGCCACCTGACCCAGTTTACAATTTCGAATAAACTCATCAGAAGTCGTAACTTTACATCACTGAGTTATAAATACTTTGTTTTCACGACTACTAAATTACATTTTTTGATCGTAACAAGAGTATAAACATTACGAAAACATCTTTAAAACTTCAGCGACGTTCTGCTAAACTAAAACACCAAAATCATCTAGCTTTATTATAAAAGAATTAGTTTCAAATGTTTATTAACTTATTTTCTCTAGAATAATTTCACACCAATGAATATTAGCATTCCGTTCCAAGTATTTCATTAAAATACAGTTTATAAAATGCTAATTTCTGGTTATTGATATTTTATTTATGTGGTAGACACCAAATAAAATAATTATCTAAAAACAGAATTGTTATAACTATCTTAAATCCGTCACAATTAATTTTTGAAACTTTTGTGTTTTCACTAGGTGTCCGTAACCAGAGAGAGAACGCATATGACTGGAGTGCTGCCGTCTTCCTTTTACTCACACGAACTATCACTATTTTTCCGAGTACCTTTGGCTAACAACCAAAACACTAAAAACATCTAGTTTTATTAGAAAAAAAAAACACTTTTAATTCTTTATTAAATTATTTCCTCAAGAATAACATTGTATCGAAGTATTTTCATTTAAAACAGCTTAAAAAAATTTAATTTCTGGTTATTGAAATGTTATTTATGCAGTAGACACTAAATAAAAGAACTATCTAAAAACAGCATTGTTAGATCTCTGATAAATTCATCACAATTAATTTTAGAAATTATTGTGTTTTCACTAGCCGTACATGAACAGAGAGAGAACGCATGTGACTGCAGTGTTGTCACTTTCGTCTTACACACGCAAACTTTTAATTAGAACTTCTGATCTTTTCTGAACAACAAAACACCAGAAATAAATAAAATTTGACTATATAGCAAACACTTTCAAACATTTATTAATTTATTTAATCTTTAGCTGCATCAAAGTTTTACACAACCTTCTAAAACAATATCTTACCGATGTATAATATTTTATTTTGTGAACCACAATGGAATGCTAATTATTGTACATTGTATATATGATTATACGTTTTACATTGTCACTTTTACGCCTCCTCAATGCACACTTTCTTATTACATGTGTGACATGTCAAGTGACAATTCACGCTCGAAAACGCATACTACATGAGTACAGTGTATTTTTATTTGCCTCCGCATATTTTTGGAACTTTAAACCACTCACAACCAATTAGAAAGAATCTCCAAACTATCATTCTAGCTTTCACAAGACAAGATAAATGCATGAAAAACAACAATTAAGTCAATTCTTTCTTGAATGACCTAAGACAAAGCAATGTACTGAGGACTTCTTTGCGGAATACTATCGTATTTAATTATCTTTAAATTTAATTAAACATTTGCCTTTTGTGTGAGCCCTTAATGTTTAAATGTTCACAACGCAATTCTTGAGCCTTCGTATTTGGTTTATTCGCCTAACAATAACTTGTTCCTTTTAGTTACACCTGTCAAACTCGTTTTGTACATTATTATTTTCAACATACGTAAATATTCTTAATACTTCTTCTAATTTACACAATTAGAGTGGATCAATAAAAATAATTGCTTTACATATTTTTGTAGCAATCAGATTCTTTTTTTATTTGGAGCAGTTCAAGACAGTTTATTGTTTTAATGCACTAGATTTATTTCAGTAGAGACTTTAAGACGATTTTGGAGGTACATTTATCTATTGTCACAGTTAAATTCGCAAATGGAAGCTTTCATTTTACCAATGATCCTCTGTCAAGTTGCAACAGATTGATGCAAGGATAAAACTTGTAAACTGTGGAGATTATAAACTTTATATCACGTATATTTGGTTGCCTATTATTGTCAGCATATTGTCATCTGAGTAAATCATTGAAGATTGTTCGAAATGTAGTTATTATTGTTACTAAAAGTGTTCTTAATAAAAATAAAATCGGTCGTTTTCTAACAAGTGTATTTTCCTTTTTGTTAACGCTGCGGCTTGTTGCTTAGTGTAATGACACAGGTGACTTTGGAGCCTATCAATAAATACAGGTAGAAGTACAGAAATATCTGGTAATAGCGCATTGACTAAACATCAGCTAGACTCACAGTAATATAGCTTTCAACGTTTTCAGAGATTTCCACAGAATTATAATACTTGTACTTTCATATACGTCTGAATTGGATAGAAACAGGAAGTAAAGATTCTTATTCTTGGCGAGGGCCCGTAAAACAATCAACTCACGCGAGATGCGCTTCAACACCTTCTATAAAAATTCCTTACTCAATAATAACAATAAATAGATTTAAATTACACGTCTGTAGGATTTGCGATCGTTTAACAACTATACTCTATCACCTTACAACAATATTCAACTTATTTATAATTATCTAAATACAGGTTAACGCAATAAAATCACATAATTTTATAAAAATGACAAATATTATGTTCAATCCATCTTCATTCTGTTAACAATCTCTATAAATCTCTATAGTATCTTAAAAAGTCAACTTTTTCTTGAATTTCCATGTTTAAATTTGGAGTGTTTCAAATATTATTGTATTTATTATTGTCATCATTCGTTTTTATAGTCATATATTGTCATTTAATGACTAATACTGCATAAAAATATGATTTCTTTTGCATTCATTCAAAATGGCAGACACACAATGTGTACTTCATTTCAATTTATCGAGGTATATCACTAAATCAACATGAAATAAATAAATTACGATAAATAGTTATCAATTAACACTCAGATGACCCACACATATTTCTCTCCAAAACCAACCAACTCTATGTATGAGATAAATTCTATTATTTGTCAATTCACAGTCAAAACTTGTAAATATCTGGTAATCTTTTTTCTATTTTCAGAATAGATTATTGTTTTGTTATTGTTCTCAATCTCAGCTTATTATGTATAACATCTGCTAAAATCTAAAATATCTCGTAGTATTTGAATGATTTCATTTAGTTGCCTTTCCTTCCGATCAAAAAAAGAAAACTTAGTTTGGCATTATAATCACATTCGTTATTGTTTACTTCAAATCCTCTATCTTCTTATATACTAATCATATTTGACACGTGAAACAATTTGATACCTTCAAACCTTGTCAAGCAAATTGTTTTCACTCGTTTATCAACCAACAGGTCCTTAATATTTCCCTAAAAGTTGTTATTGCTTTCTGCGACGCACGCCATGTTCATGTAGCTTGGATAGTGTGGCATTTGGACGTTCGCATGTAAATGATGTGTTTTGTTTTGTGTTCTAATGTCGTTTCCAGTATTGGCAAATTTGCTACTTATTTTTTGCTTTGTTGTGCCGCCTGCCGTTTGAGATCCGAGCGAATAAATCCTGTCATGATGGTTCCAACAACCAGCATGGCGGACATTGTGATGTTGGCCCAAAAGTCGCCGTAGTTGTTGAAGAGTATGGAGTAGATGGTGGTGAATACGATGCCGAAGAGCTGCGACGCGGCGTTTAACAATCCGGCGGATGTGCCTTCCGGTTCCGGGTATGTTAGTTCCGCAGCGAGCTCGAAACCAACCGGGAGGAGACCAGTCATGAAGAAACTGCAATTACGTGGAAAAGAGTTCATTAGAATGCTGAATTTAATTTGTTAGTGTTGGCTATTTTCATGTGATATATTGATGTATGCAACCAACTTCAGTCGAATTGAAGTGTACAAATGTAATGATTATATAAAAGAAATTTTCCATGTTAGGAAAATATCATAATAAGTACTATATACTAGAATTCAATTAAATTACTCAAAAAGATTAATCTATATTATCTAACCAAGTTATCTATGTTGTAACTTGTCAATAAATTTAAATTTGAGCGTTAAGCAAATTTCCGTCAAAACACAAAATTTTCTCTGGTTGTCCATTGTAATCTCATCTGGAAAGCATCCAACAATCAAACAACTCGTGAATCTCACTGATTCAGTGGATAACTTATGGCAAAAGTTCAATCTTATGTTTCTTAAGTTTCTTCTTCAACTTTCTTTCCAGAGAATATATGAAACGTAGCAGTGAAATCTTTACTTTTCCTCTTGGAAAATGTGTGCTTTCCTGACACATGATTGATTTTCTAAATTTTCACTGCACTTCGTAGCCTAGACACGTAACACTGTGGCAGGCACTTAATTTGAAATCTTTTCTTCACATCTTCTAAAGAACTCACAACTCTACATACAGATGAAAGCTTAACATTGACCTCGTTTCAGCAAATATTACTTAAGCAAATGTATTTAAGGTACTTGATGTAATTTGAAATAATTTTTCCTCGTTACATAACCCACAGTAATGTGTAAGAAAAAATTTAAAAACCAGAGAAATCTTCTCAAGTAATTGAAAAAGAAATACCGCAGAACTTGCAACCCCACAAGAAGTATAAGGAAAATTGAGAAAAACGCCAACTCCATTAGCAGTAAATCGCTTCGATAGTTGCAAATCCTCGTAACTTCGGATCAAAAGTTATCAATAAAATCTGAAATTAGACTACAAATAGACTATAATGATAATACTGAATTGGCTTTCCTGTAAACAAGTACTGATTATATTGATTACTGTATAAGTATATGACAAACTCTCAAACAAAGTGTAAGAAACTTTCACGTCTGTAAATTCATTTCCCGGTGCCCAGATTTCTTTATTTCTGCGGGACTTAGTTGAATTGAAAGTTAGCGACTAAAGGTGGAAGAAAGAGTTGAGAAAAGAGCTAAAGGCAACTAAGTGAAGCTGACGGTAATTTCAATGAAAAGAAATGACGCCAACAGGGTAAAATACCCCAGTTAAAGTTGACAACACCTACGCAAGTTTCCTACTAAAGTTAGCAAAGAAAAATCGGAATTTCTTTACCAAATAAACATAGAAGCAGTGATAAAATGGAAATATCAACAAAAAACACCAGCAAAGGAAACTTAGTTTGGATAAACTGGTGAAGAAAAACTTTAGAACATGTTTGATAAATTGATTGCAAAGTTTTAATGTGAAAAATATTGCCAAAAATTACTCTAACGCTATTTGACTTTTTCTAGGATCTCTCTGAGAGTTTTAAGAGTATAAATTTGTTAATATGGTTAAACATAGTTGCATAAAGTTTGTTCAAAAAAATTTTGGGAACAATTAGTTTTAATGTTGCAAATAATTCTATGCTTTTATAGATTAAAAACGGATATGTCCAAATGACTAAAAATTACTGGATCAATATTAAAGAAAATTTAGTTTTTCGTATTAACGCTTCAATAGGTTAAAGATAATGGCTGAAACTATCAAACTTTGTGATGGTAAAATCTGGGAAAACAACATATTTTTCAAAACTTTCCTTTTTAAGCTTATCTTTAAATCCTTAAATCCTAATTTGTAAAAATGTATCCGAAGAAATAAATTTAAGTTAAGCACATTTCATGTGAATTATTTCAGAAAACTCAATTCCAACTATGAATTAAAGTGATGTATTGCTGGAAGAGGAAAATCGAACTTTATTGGTGTGAACAGGCAGGAATTTCCTTCTTTACAGCTAAATTCTTCGAAGTTCGATCCGGAAATCAAAAGCGACAAACCGAAAATCCAACTGTTAAACAAGTGCAACCTAAACGATTGTCATGATAACAGAGTAATAAATTTGCAAGCAAATCAAGTAAATTGGAAAATTAAGATTCATTGAATCGTCGCAAACATACCGAACATGAGTATTCAACTGTCCGAAATGAAATTTAGAGCTAAGGACTCCGAACAAGGAATACATATCAGAACATGGAAAAAATTGCAGATTAACCAGAACAAAGCTACCACTAACTAAGAAAAGTAACTGTTTTTAAAATTTACTAAGAATAAAAGAATTTTTCATCACTTTAACAACACACAAACTTGATGATTTCAAAAAGAGGTAAATAAAACACATTTGTTTGAATTAACCTCCTAAAAATTGTATATCATCTATAAAAATAAAGTAGACCTTTTGTACACGCTATCTAAACGTATAAAAGGAAACTCTAGCAAATCCAACCCCTACGCAATTTAAACACATTAAATTTCACTGGCATTCCCAACGAGATTCGCTGACAGGATCCATTGACACGTAACAAATTCAAGCTATGCTTGACACTGATAATACACGTTCATCGGCATAAAAGTAGAAAATTACGAAGAAAAAGTTACGAGAAAAACTGTGCACAACGTGCAACTTTAGAATACGTATACGCAACTCTAATCTGTGAACAAAGCAAGAAAAGCTCAGAATAACAAAGAAAAATTTTATCAAGGAGTATCATGCATGCTTAAGCTCAAAAATATTTGGGAAAACATTTTCTATATATACTACATTTTGATTAAAATTCATATAAATTTTGTTGCAATAAATAAAAGAATTGTTAATAGTATTTTAATTGGTCCTCATTCAAGTAAAACATGCGGATGTTATGTGACGGCTATTGTTTTTTGCGTTTCTGATGGTGGACTAGATATTTTTAAGAATCCCCACAATTGTTCTTGTCATTAAAATGTGGTGTACTTACCCTAATAGCCCGGAAACAATGTACACAGCCAGAATTCCTCGATCCAATGTGAAAGTATAGACGACCATGCCCACCAATGAGAAAGCATATACCACAAGCGTTGTTTCCCTATAAAAATAATGGTCCCTTTAATTAAATTTCACAATGTGTTTCAGCGTCAAGTTGTAAATTTAAAAAAAAACGTAGAAAATAAGCGAAACCTTGGTTGGCAAAGCTCAAGCATAATAAAAATCAAAATGCTAGCGATGTATTACCAAGTAAAAATTAATTACTCACTTGAATTTATGGTATCTGTCTAGAGCAACGCCGCATACAACCGAGCCAACCATCCCGGCACAAACAATTACCAGACCAATGCGTCCTGCATCTTCGCCAGCGTCCTGGAAAAGCACAAAAAGAGCAAATTAATAGAGAATTAATTGAAGCTCTACCTATGTTTAAGGTATTCAATTTTTTATGAAGAACCTACCGGGTAGTATTGGAGAATAATTTGGTTCAACAATGTAGAAATTGCGTAAAAGATGCCAACATTTATTCCATATGCATTTAGGAGCAGCAAGTAAGAGGCATTTGTCATCAAGCGTTTGATGGATTGTAGGAAATTAATGCCTTCTTCTTCTTGTTGAGATTGTGCAGCTGCAAAGGAAGGAGGAGTTGGTGGACCAGCTTTGAAAACTGTGGACAATAAAATAATTTGTTAAATGGACTTCCTAAAATTATTATAGGAAAAGTCATAAAACTAGAGTGTAATTGCTTATTATCTAGAATGAACATTACTTAAGAGATTAAAACTTTTCTCAAATATCTGTAAGATGTTAAAACCACTTGAAAATGGCGATAAAGTCCTCTAAAACTTTTAATACCAATGTTTGAATGCAATTTGAATATTTATTTCAATGAAACTCTTGATGTTTTCAACTAAACTTGAATTTAAATTCAACGTGTTAAATGACCTAGCAGAATCTTCACAAATAGTGTTCTTAGCTGCGTCTTTATCGCATTTAACATTTCAGCTTTTAGGAGCTTGTAAAGCCTTTCATTATGTAAACTCGGCAACCAACAGTGCATAGTCTTAACGTATAGCAGTTCAAAAAAAAAATCGAATTTAATATAGCTAAACAGAAAATAAAGAAATGTTACCAACTCCTTTAATAACAGAATTCATAATTCATCCTCAAATTGAAAAACTATCCTTATTAGATATTCAAGACTCCTTTTTAAAGTATTTTCTTATACCTTTAAACTTGTCATGGTAATATGTCAAAAGCTTGAAAGCATATGAAACTTAATAATAGTATGTCTTCTTATACACAAGTTGTGCTTAGTTACGCAAACTACAAGTTTGTAACTATAGTGGCATGAGTTGGGATAAGTTAATGTCACTTAATTTCGCTGAATGTGTGCTGGGTGTGCGATAACGTCGAAAAATCAACCGTGCAACCCTCAGCCTAAACTTGTTTGAGCTAAACCCACTTTAAACCAAATCATCCTTTACATTCTCGGTTAGTCTATTATAAAAGATTGTACTTTGACCCAGATACAACACTACCGAGACTGTCGTGATCAACGATGGTATCTGTAAACTGGTGATTCTAGTGTGCAACATGCCACACATGAAACCATAGTTGCAAACAATCCTGTTTGATGTACTCAAAGAACTGTACACACATCAAAGCAACCAAAAGTTGGCTGAAACATGATATATACTGGAAAAATGCAGTTTTACATTTTAAAATACATATTATAGTGAAGTTACTTTTTTAATGTTGCTGGTTTAAGGGTGAAAACACTCAAAAAAAAAAGTGTTAGATAAATGTTGAAAAAAATGTTAATTCCATTGATAAATTGAGCTGAAAATAAACTCTGCTGCAGACCCATTTTCTGCAGACTTGTTCAATGTTTTGTGCCACTTTACACACTCCTGTTGTGAATATTAGTGACACAAAAGGATCACAGATTTGCCGGGATTTACGATCCTCAAAAGAGATAAGAAAAACAAGAAGAAGAAGGACTAAGATAAAATTCATCATTCTTTTAACTTAGAATAGTCTTCCAGTATTGCCAACGATCAAAAGCATACCACTGCAAAGTGAAAAGTGTTCAAGTTAACTTCTTGAAGAATGAGGTTTAGAGGAA
The DNA here is from genome assembly GCA_027574925.1 of Ecitoglossa quadriceps. NCBI lineage: Eukaryota > Metazoa > Arthropoda > Insecta > Coleoptera > Staphylinidae > Ecitoglossa > Ecitoglossa quadriceps. The sequence goes on along the minus strand of JAODGC010035347.1, from coordinate 19,849 downwards.
GAGACAAATGGTGATAAAATCAAATGTATTGCTACATAAGTATGTATTATTAAGATTCCAGACTGTTTCCACTTGTATATAATATTGTCATGCTAGGAAATAAATTTTAAAAAAGTTGATTTGAAATATTAAACTTTTTAGAAAATTGATGCAAAAAATCGTATTTTCGTAGAAATTCGCTTCATTTTTAAAAAGCTATTTAAACACAATCGAAATTGATTTTGTAAATATCAGTTTTGTGTAATGTTATATTAGTAATTGGCATATTAAAAGTTGGATTTGAGTTCAAACATTCGAATATTTCAATGCCATTATAAGTTTTGATGGAAATAAATGTAATAGGATCAAATAATAATAATTTATAAAAGAAAAAACTAAGTGCTAAATTTAATATAGAATTTACAAATAATCTAAAAAAACCAACAACTTTTGTATTATTCCTACTTAAAGTAAACTCACTTTACAATTGTAGTTTCCCATCCTTTAATAAATAATTTACAAAGTTTGTCAAGCGTATCTGAACGATTTGCCCCAAAAAATATATGAAACTCCTCAAAGTCCACCAGGCATATTATTCCTTATTTGCAAATAATTTAATGCAATATTCACCTGCAGACAACAACATAAAAACAACTCTATCAATTTTGAAATTAAGCACCAAATACTTAGATATCAAAGAGGTTATAATTATATACAAACATAAAATAAAGAATTCAAAATCCCATTTCCAAAACAATCCTCAAATCCCTACAAAAAAGTCCAAAAATGCACAGAAAAACGAAACAATCAGACTGCAGAAAGCAACATGTTGGAAACGATATTCTAGCATTAAATATTCAGTAACTTCCAAAGTAAATTAATCTGAATACAATGAACATCAGGCAATTAATAACTTACATCAACAAAATACATAAATTACTCAAGGATATATTAGAAAAGTTATTATACAAAAACCGAATACTTCACTACCAATGTTAGTTCAATATGATAACCGTATTAAGTGCGTCAAACGGGGTTGACATTATGTTTATAGACGACTAACCAATATATTCCGTGTAAAAATTACACAAATATCATAAAATATGATGTACATCACAGATAATAAACATATTAATTACAGAAGTTATTAAGTATGAAACGCTATAATATAGTATAAACTTGGATTCTAATTAATTAAGATGCTTAATAAAGTAGAGGACCCTTGTTGGTTTAAAACAATTATAATTGATATGGTTCCAATCAATTTCATCACATTTTAAATAAAGTTATCGAATTAATTCCCAATTACAAGGTATATTTTTAGAGCTTTTATATAGATTTGGCACTGTAATTGCGGTTAACTTGTCAGCAGAAATTTTGAATTCTTGAATTTATAACCATCGTTAAGTGGCAAGTGGGAAATGAATTATTGTTTGTTCATCATCATCATCATTCAAAGGTCTTTAGCAACTCTTTGTTTTATCAAGTATTTGGTGTTTAATAGACAAAGTGAATTGAGAGTAGTTTCATCAGTATGAATAACTGGAAGTTACACAGTAAAAAGAAAATGTCCTATGAAATGGAGTGAAAATTCCGAATCAAGCCCAAGAGCATAAAAATTTAACGCAAATTAAAAGTGTACAAACTCGAAACTAAGATTTAGATTGGTAATAAAAGTAAGTCGTGTTTTGTGGGATATAAAACCGTAGATTTTTGGGTGGTATGAAGTAAACTGCAAACCTAAGATTTGTACATTTTACGACTCCAAAGTTGAAAATGACTAAAGCGACATGGACTTGTCGAACCAACATTAAAACAACGCCAATAATAAAAATTCTAATGAAGGCTGTAAAATTGAAACGTTAAATGTTTGCTACTGTAGATTTAAGTCATAAAAATAAAATTATCAACATATTATCAGTAAAATTAAATGAATTTATTAACTTCGCACCAAAAAAAAATTTAATTATTTAGCTACTTACATATCAGAATCAAGATGAGTAGAACAGTCGTGAAGACAGCAACGCCAATAAACATCACATACAAATCTGCAGAAATCTGATCGATTGTCCCACGTCCATCAACCAACATTGGAGGCAGAAGAAAACCAACAGCAACTCCCAACTGAAACAAAAAACGTACATCATTAATATAAAATTACATCAAAAAAAAAAGAAAAACGAAATCGGAAAATATCAGGATGAAGCAAATTTGATTGTCTTTCAAAGCAGTTATTCCTTGGCAATGTTTTGCGTGTACTTTATCTTCCAGCGTAGTAAATTATTACGAAATGTGATAGAGAAGACAACAACGAAGAATATTAGAGATGTTATTTAACGTTGGCGTCTGTTATGTTTGGTTCTTGGAAGATTTTGGGTAGACAGCTGAATCGTTCATGCATGAATTCGGTGCCATAAGCAGAGAATAAATGACAATCATAAATTGTCAAAACTGTCTGTTATTTTGCCTTCTACGAGAACAATCCTCGAAATAAGGATTATAACGGAGAGAGACGTGGAGTGTGTAATATGGCAATCCTATAGAATTTACAGTAATGATAATAAAACAATAATAATGAAGATATGCATTGTTAAAGTGTTGGTTTATGAGTTGTTATGAGGTTTATTACAAAGAATATAAATGGTAAGTATATTTAATACTAAATAAATTTATCATTTTTGCTAGAAAATTCTGTTTAAATCTGGCATAAAATAGGTTAATCTTTAAAAAACGGAAACAGCTTTTTACAAAGGTCACAGACCTAGGAATCCAAACTGTCATTAAAGATGCGTTGTTGCCAGAAACACTTTTTGTATAAAATTCGTAGGTTGCCAATAGTACCGCATGCGATATCTACCGGATAAGTACGGCAGATGATGGTGTTTTCAATTTTCAGTCATACCAACATACTCGAATAAAGCCCAAGAAAAATGACAGTCGAAACTGTCAAAAGCAAATTTTGTGCAATAAAAACGTCTCTCCTTTCTAGGCGTAAGGTCACTAATAAATTTCTTTCAGTATTTTTTGCACGAATGGTGCCCATTTGTAGATGTATAAATTCTACAATTTTGAATTTAGTAATTAAACTAGTTTCCCTCTCTAGCTGCATACTAAATACCTACCAAGCTTTAGTAATCTGCACACATTACTCTTACCCGAATAGTAATTACGCCCAGAAATACAAATTATCCTCTCTAAATTTATTTCCTCAAGTAAAATTTCACTCAGACTTCCCCATCTTACCACGTTTCTAAGCTACCATGTGCTGTGTTTCTTGAAAAAGTTAATTGCACCTTACCTAAATTAAGGATTCAAGACGTTTATACTCTACATCCTACAACTTTCAGGTAACTTTAATTCTTGTAGCGCCAAGAGTGCAATATTAGTCTAAACATTACACGTGTTTGTAATTTGCGAAAATTGTCTTTACTCTTAAGATTAAAACAGAAAATGAGAGCAATGATCAAAGCTTGCCAACTGGAAGAGATTGCAAAGGATTCCGGATGAAATGAAGCACGTAAATCGAAGGTGAAAGATCAGGGCAAGTCATAAGCAGAGAATAATTACAAAAAAACAAGATGAATGGTGGAAAAATTTATAAAGAAAATATAAAATCAGCTCGAGAAATAAAAAGAAATTAGAAAAGCGCTATACGTATGAAGAATAAATATAGATGAAAATGATGGTAAGGATGAAGAAGAAAATATTACAAGATAATGTACTATAGGAATAAAAATGAGTTACTTTTTTTTAACTGCAGTAAATGGCGTACTATTTTTAATTTCACGGCGAATAATCAATATATTTCACAACGCATTTTGGATTTGATTGATAAAGCCAATAAAGCGTTGGTATTTTTTGATCCGGTTTTCAAGAAAATTTAATGCAGTCACAGCTAATCCAATCCCTTTGCATTTACATTAATGCCCCAATTTTCCATTATATTGTAAATCCGGTTTCAGAGTAAACATTTACTCTTGTATCAGTTTCTTGGAAATGATTAGGGTGGTAATAGCATAAGAATCACCTCCTCAATGACTTAATTTCATTTTGCTTGGAAGCAAAATCTACCTCTATCATAATAAAACATTCAAGTTACAAACCAAATAAAATGTTTTTTATACTTCAAGGCCTTTTGATAAAGTTATAAAAGTTTTGCTAACCAAAGATTAGCATAGATATTAGATTTTCTTACTTTCAGTTGGTTACTTTTCCAATTTAAACTTGCAATAATCTTCTCACGATTTCCTACACTTACTACAATCCTACCAAATCAAAAAAGAAGATAATTATGCTTTGCGACCTTCGTAACATCTGTGTCTCCTGATACTAATCGAAAAAGCACGAAATTTCCACACTGTTACAGCCGAAGGAAGCTTAGAAGGCGGAAAAGCGTCAAACGGAAATTAGTTCTCGATAATGCGACATGGGTTCAACCTATAACCTATAAACCTTGAGTTCTAGAGTAGTAAAATCATTCTACGACCAACCCAAAGACCTACAATACCCTTGAAAATATCACAAGGTCCTTAATCCTAACCTTACTATCAAGCAAAAATTGCAACCTGTAACCCAATTCAAACTTTTAACCAATACACCAACATCATAAAGGACCAACTGTAATTTTCAATTTAAAGGTGCTGAGCATTGGAAGCTTTCTAATTGCAAACACCCAGAATATTTATAGGTTAATGTAATTAAACTGTGTGATTTAAAGAGCAAGAAAGGGACATTTCACAATATGTCCCCTAAGATTATATTTGTGCCAGATACAAATAGTTTGCTTCCATGCCAATACGTGGAGTGTAGGACTCTGTTAGATGCGGTCCAGCACTCTCCAAAATGGCGTTCGTAAAATAAAAGCGTGACACAGAGAAACATAAACTAGATGTGGTTCCAAATTTCTGTCGAGTCCGACACATCTATTTCCAGTATCTGTTGTCTTCCTCCTTGCTTTATTTTGGAGGAAGAGAGGACGCAACTGAACCAGATAGATGGTGGCCAAAATGTTTGGCAAACATGCCGAAAGCACCAAGTGGTATTAAAACAAATAAAAGAAGAAAACTTGATGCCAGAATGGAAATAACAGTGGAATAGATATGATAATATCAAATAGTATTATAAGAATGTGTATATTGACAAAAAGATTCCCTCTGAATGCTTTCATCCCCATATAACCACAATAGATGTACTAATTTTTTATCTTTTTACGAACTCTTATTCCAACAATTTCAACCAATAAATCCTATTATAATTCATTATTGACATCTGTCGTTAGGTATTGTCATGATTTATTTCCTGCAGTAACCAGGTCTGTCCTAGTGAAGATTTTATTTTTATGCTTTGGATGCTCGTGTTTTATCTCTCATGCAACGTGTGGTTATCATCACTGCGGCAGCAACGTCCAGAGCTCTGCTTTCTTTTACAGATTTTTCCCGGAAAACTAGTGACATCACCATAAACAAAGCAAAGCACTTTCGGTTATTCCCAGCCAGCTAAATTGTAAAAGGCTTCAATTAAAACTAATGACCATAATCTGATTTATTATTTCAAGAACAAACTGTCCTTGTTTAAGAGCATTAGAACATTCATCATTAAAGGATTATTATTTATAGACGCACTAAAAACATTTAATGATAATGATGAGAGTAGAATACAAAAGTGAAAAAACCTAAAGTGATTTGCTTGTTATCAGCCTCATTAATTACAAACGCGTGTTCTTACTTAATGAATGCTTTTCATCAGGATGAAAGTAAAAACCGCTGAGTTTAGGGATTTTTTATTGGGAGGAAATATTCAGTTACTTGAAAATTAATATTATTTGTAGGTTCTTAATTTAACTTTGATAAATGTTGAAGTTACGCTTAAATTTTTGTTTAGGCCCAACATAACTGATTATAAATTTACGCCTGTGTGAAAAAGTAAGAAACAGAATAAATTAAAATTCTTTTAGTCTAAATAGGAAATCAATTAGATTAATATCTTCCAGATTAACACTCCGCCTAACAAATTCCCTTTTGGTCCACTTGCGAATACGCAACGGACACGTTTCATTTGCTATCGTTTAGATTCAGCTTTTCCAAATTGCGTTTTTTGCCTACGCAGTCAGAAGCATTTAAAACGCGCCAAAGCATACGAATCGCTAGTGCGAAGCACTTTACGGATCATTTGCGATCGATTCACGATTGCTGACGAAGAAAAACCATTTAAAACCAAATACAGGCGTGCTTCTAACGACCTTGGAGTTGGAGTTTTTTTGTGCAACGAATGAGCTTGGATGGGGCTTCAAATCAATAAACAAATCAGATTCAGCTTCGATGATTTATTGGTATGAGTTGAGTCTTTTATAGAAAGTGAAAAGCGAAATCAAAAGGCAGCTGGTGTAAATTTATGAACGAATGAAGCAAACTTTGTGGGCTGAAAATGTCCGAGTTGCAAGGCAATAAGGACCACTTATCCTGGGATGAAATAGCTCTTCTGTAGACACACCGCACATTCTCCACATTTATACAAAATGAAGTGCACTCCTCAGCGGCAAATTTCAGCGATTTTCACTTATCGTCCAGCATGGTGAGAATGGTGAGCAAGAATATCCGAAAGGAGAAGTACCCTAGCAATACTCTCAACAAGTGACCTCTGACATCCATCTAATCTAAAATCTAAGGAACCCTTTCAACTCTATTGACATAGCAACATTATGATGAAATATTTACTAATGCTCACGTCAAGATTAATCAATTTCATAATCTTAAGAAATTAATTATTTACTAAACTATAAACTTTAAAAGTACAGAAACTCCTTACTAGGTTGGAAGCTAGCATAACCTAATTTTAAATTGAAGATAAAGTCCTTCACTAAATCTTTGCATATGTAAATGACCATAATCATACTCTGCCAAAATTGTTCCAGAGCCAAGTACGCATTAAAAGCAACCTAAATGGAATAGTCCAAGATAGTGATTATCTGACATAATACAACCCAAAATGGTCATCATTAAATGCATCATGTTGCAATTATAAATCATATTAAACTGGTTATATGAACGTTTGATAATTTTGCATCATAATTATCAAATTCAGCGAAATACCTACCCTGAAAATGTCCGCATGTGTCCACATGCAAATTGTAATATGTTCCCGATACCAATTTCCTGCAACCTTGCACTATTAGGCATGTTTAATGAGAAAATACCTCCGGATATTGAACACTATGTTTTCTTTTCTCATCAAAGATATTATTGGCTCCTATTGCAGCAACTGGAAGTAGTTTACAATTCTGTTCTGATTTCAATCCTCTCCATTAGTCTACCAATCCGCTCAAAGGATGAGACCCTGCAATATCGATGCCGCATTAATAAATCACTGCAGTTTCAACCCTCATGCACTCCTTCTGCTCCACACCATGCTGCCAACTTCTACCATGTCTAGAATAAGCAAATTCACCACCCAAAACAATTCTAAATGCTTATTTAGATTGTAGCTATAGAAAGTTTAATAGGCTAGTGATATGCACTTAAGTGAGGTATATTACACAACAACACATTACATTGATGATTACATTCAATGCCAGTCAATTATATCAGGGGTTCACGATGTGCACACGTTGCGTGTTACGGGTTGCCAAGTAGGAAATCCGTTCCTGAGTGCACAAGCCAATGACAACACATTTGGTACTTGTTGTAGCAATTTATCCCTTTATCGGTCCCTGCAATGGGTATGAGTGACACGAGTGGCATTGTGATAAATCACTTGCCTGGTTGCACCCGACCTGGATACCTTTGACTACCAATAATTGTATTTAATTGTAACAAAAACCTTAGGTCAAAATAATTTATTTAAATTTTTTAATGGTTGGTAAGGAATTAATTGTAATGCACTTGTTTTATATGGACCAGTAGCACCTAAAACTAGTAAAATTGTAAAATCTTAGTGGAATTGCTTGGACATTAAATTGAGTATTTTGCGTGGAAAAAAGAGAAGACAATGTTTATAAATATAGAAAGCGACTATATTAGATATAGATAAACCTAAGAAAAAGGATAAAATATCATCGAATGTAGAAATGGAGCAGTTTGGACAGTCGAGAGAAAAATTGAAAAAAAAGAAAAAACAATGGATGTTGTTAGAAATTTTCTGTGAAACAAAATGGATATTGCTATGAATAAAAGACTTAATCCAAATCCAGTAGAATTGTATTGGAGTTGTAAAACTAAATTCTAGTTTCTCTATCCCAGAAATAATAAAGTAAGAGGCGTGGATTTAGCAAAGTGCAACCGGTCCAACCACTCAGGATGCAGGTAGGTTCAGATAAAGATATTTAGAAGATGGAAAGATGCACCAGCACAATGCAGATCCTCCTATAGTCTGATCAACAATGGCTAATCAGCTTAGACTATTAAAAAAATTCATCAAAGAAAGCAGTGTAAATACTACTCAATTGAAATGAAACGGCCGAGTAAAGTAACTCAGTCAAATGCTTGGCGCGCGATTCCAAAAAAGCCTTACCTAGCTGGAAAATGGCATCATTTCCCATTACAACCTGAAATCATTCTTCGGTTGTTGGAAAACCAGTAGGCAACTAAAACTTCGTGTTTTCTCTGTAATCATCCGTAGCATAATGATGTACTCAATCCCAATATGTGGCTCTACTCTACCCAAGGGTCTTGTCCAGCACCAATCAACATATATGAGGCTTCTACGTTTCTCTTTTCGTACACCCCTTCTTCATAAATTCTCAACTCCTAAAGAAAACCAGATTGACTTCTCCAGAGAAACTAGTCAGAGCTCAAGCCATCTCCAATTTAAAGAGTCGCTGTTAAGCCGTTAAAATTAATTCGTAGTTTACTAAACTACACCTCCTGTATAGACGTATATATTATCTTGTTTAAAAAAAAAAATTATCTTCCCGGTTTTTCAGACATAACACTTAAATAGTTAATGCCACTTCGCCAAACCTGCTTGGGTTGTGTTTCTACCTAGAGGGACCCAGTATATCTGGCAACATGCTGCTACAATTTGAACCCGTGATTCGTAAGACTTGCGAACAGTAGACTTTTCTCACCGTGGATTTGTAACAAAAAACTCTCAATAAAAATGTATGTCTTAACACTAAAAATTATGCAAATGTAACCCAACATACTTCATCACATAATATAAGGTATAATTCTAAATTTTCCAATTTGAAATATATGCACTCTCATTCATTAAACTACATTACAATACATTATATTACATTATATTCCTCCTTCCAATTTAAGATAATTAGACTACTTTTTGCTATGACATACAACTAATAAAGCAGTAAAACTAAGGTGCAAAATTCACATCTAAAATCACATCACAAACATCATAATTACTTAGATTAATGAATATTTCAAAACAATCCGTCCCTATTATTGTTAAACCTTCTCCTCGTCTCATTCCAACCACAATCCCACCATTCTTCCTGTGTAACATTCGACAACCGCAACTTTCATCACATGGTAAACCCTCAAACCACAAAACTTTTGCAGCTTTCAATATTATCCCAAATCAAAATAAAATAGAAATGGCTGATTTGTTTTAAATCCTAAACACACCACAATAAAATACATTTATTTTTATTTAAATTCCTTTGGGTTTGTTGGGGTTTTAGTGGTTTTAATGGCTTTTAACGCAGCTGGCTTAATGAATTCTGTGAATTTAACAAATGCCAAAACTTGGAATGCCACACACCGACAACAAATGCGAATCTGATGAACTTTTAACGCCACTGGTAGGGTAGCCAGAGCATGGTTGCCAATGTCGGTAATATCTCACAAATGTGGTTATGATGCTTTCATACTAAATGAAAATGGCAACAACGCGTTGATTCATTACAGGATACCAAATGTTCAGCCTGTTAAGTGTAACGAGCAAAATGCATTGCGTACAGAGCTGATGAAAATAAAATCCGTTAAAATGCTACAATGAGTGGTGCATTCCTGTTATCGTAAAAAACGTTTGCAACGCAGAGCGAAATAAATTGTCGTTATTGCATTAATGCCAATGTGATGGATGTTTTTAACAATTTTAGTAGACCTATCAATTTTGAGCAGCTGGAAATTCCTACAAACAAAATATAGCTGTATTTGATATAACTGAAAACTATTCTTGTTCATTGGAATTTTCTAGTGGGAAAATGTGAATATAATATTACTAAAATTAAAGGTTTAAATGTATTATTTACAACTGAGTTAACATAGAGGAACGCATTGAATTTTGTAATTGATAATACATTTTGTAGCAAAGAATAATAATTAGATTTATATTCAATTAGTGTTAAAAGCTGTAATAACAAAATTGGATTATAAGAAAAGTAATTTCATGCGCATGTTCGATGTGAATACTGCAAAATTGGTGCTTTGTTTACAGTTTTTAGGAAAGTCTTTTAAGAGTTGTAATAAATGAAAAGCTTGTTCCTCGATATGTTAATTCAACGACAACATTATGTAAAGGCGTCTGCACTGAAAGCCGTTGATTTGCCTCGCGAAGATGCCCTTTGAATATGTTTCCCTGGTTGGTCTGCTGTCTTCTGTTATTATCGTTGAGAGATCTTTACATTGAGTCTTTTATGTCTAGAACTGTCATTAGAACAGTCTTAAATGTTCTGCAATGCCGTAAACTCTTTTAATGGATATCTACTTTTTTCGAACAGTCCACCCTTTGTATCAAGCAACATTGGTCTTGAATTTCATTCGAGAGGAGTCTGCATGGATGGCAACAAGAAAAATTGATCGAAATTAGAAGGAACTACATTAGATACATGAGAAATTAAAAGAATTAAATATTATTATCAAATAGAAAAAAAAAGGACAAAGAAAACAACTTGAAAGTCAACAAGGAAAACAAACAAAGCCCATGAGTGTTATTAGGTATTTCTTGTAAAACAAAATGGATCAATCAATCCAAATCCAGTAGATTTGTATTGGAGTTGTAGAAATAAGTTCTAGTTCCACTTTTCTAGAAGTGTTAGAGTAAGAGGCATGGATTCAGCAAAGTGCCACCAGTCGATCCACTCAGGATGCAGGAGGATTCCAATAAAAAGATTTGGGAGATAGTAAGGTGCACCATTTTAATAAGTATTTCTACTGCACGGGAACAGCACGATGAGACTCTGATGGTCTAATCTAGAACGGCAGATCAGCTTAAAGCAACCCAATAATACTGTTCACAAAGAATTTTTGTCCTTACTGATGAAACAAAGCCATCTAAATACACACAATCAAATGAAATAAATCTAATATCTTCTGGTACTGCAAAATTTAGACAAATTACAAAAATGCTCAAAATTACCTAATTTATGCAGATTTTCTGTTTCTTAACAATTTATTCCTGCATATTCCAATCAACAATTATAAAGTTACTCGAAGAAGATGTTAAATCATTAAATTAATATCAAAGGTTCATGAATTCATTCATTGCAGTAATTCGTCCATTCACGAAGCAAAATTGAATAATAACCGGAACAGCCTGCTCTTCTACATTACGATTGCGCGCATTATTCATTGAGTTCATTACGAGTAATGGACGAGCATTGCTTTCGTTACATAGATTACAGCAAGTTACAAGACATAAGTCAATTCGGTACTTTATTTTATTGAGAACTTTAAGTCATAGAGATTTAAATTTCAGTTGAAGGATATTTAGATATTTTGAAGATGTAAACTCTTACAAACTGGATTTATTCAAAACAAGTAATAAATTGGTCCGTGGTGAATTATGGAATGGATTTAATACTGAAGTTGGTGCCAAAAATGCCAATTTTAAATAATGACTTCTGTATTTTCTGTACACACTTGACTAAAAAACAGTATCATTACTTTTTTTTATTCCTTGGAAATAATCAGAAACGCCATTTGAATAAAGTAAAATTCAAAATATGCGCAAAAATGTGAAACTTGCATTGTTTGCATTTCTTAATTCCTGCAACCAAACCACTAAAGGAAGAGTAAAACAAATAATTTATGAAATGTTCACACTGAAACCATTACACAGGCAATCTTCGACTTTCCCCACATTTTCGGAGATCACCGCCTCTCACTAAAGTATTTCAAGAGAAGTATTGATATTATGCAACTTTTTGTTATCCCTCTGTAGCATTTATCGCCTTACAATATTCAAAATGTTTCAAAGTACTTTTCAAAGTACACGCATTTTAACAAGCTGGCTATTGGTTGTAAATCATTCCGCAAAGCAAAACTGAACATAGCGCATAATTTTTTTAATAATAAAACATTAATTTTTTTGCAGCCATAACTTCAGTGTGTACATAAAACCCGTAAAATCTAAAAATTATCGTTTAAGACGTTCTGGTATTTCTTTCGCGCATCCGTTCTCAAACCGGAACCTCCACGGTTTGCTATTCATAGTCCTAGTTTGCTTCGTCTTTTATGTTGGGTTGTTGTTTACGACTGGGGCAGAGCAAGACGAGTCTTTGAATGAGATTTTTAATTGGAGCTACTTTAGACAATGCCTAGATTCTACCCCCACATTGTTTATTCGTCTTTTGTTGTGAGTCTTTTCGCTTTGTCCGTGAGATTGTTATGCTCTGACGGAGGCCATTTGTGGCTACATTATGGTTTTGCTTTAGAGGGCATTACGAATTGTCATTCTTTATTCGTTATGAATGAATGGCAGTGTATGTCAAGCTGGTTCTATGATTAGTAAAATAGCTAATAAGTTAATTTTAAATTATTTATTTGTTTCACATTGGAATTAAAATAAAATCAAAAGAAAAATGTGGAATTCTTTTGCAATGAACTTTATTATTTCCCCATTCCTCTAATGAAGTTGTTTCATTCACCCCCAAATACTTTCGCTTATTTTAGAAGTTAATTTTAATTGTTATTACAAATGTTATTTAAAACTATTACAATAACTTTATGATTTTTTTGAAAAATACAATTCTCGCGTAATTATCGATCTCTTCAATCTCGTATTAATATCTAACCCTTCCTTAGAGAAGATAAAAAGCAATTTGATAACAAATAACCATATTCATAAACTTTACTTGACCACATTATCTTAACTCACCCTCTTCAACAATTACTAACATATTCGATTATACCACTCAAGAGAACAGGAATCTACTTTTCCACGCTTCGATGCTATAAACCCGTAAAATATTACATTTTACATCCGGTCCTCGAGGATTTTGCAGATGCGAAGCGAATTTAGTCTCCACCAAGAATTCGACTATCTGCTCTAAAAAGTCAATTTAATACTGTACCCGTTATGGTCGTTATTCGGTTAGACCATCAGAATATCGAGCTGAAGTTATTTTGGTATTGGCTGTGCAAGCATCGATTTCCTTGCATTTTAAGAGAGGAATATCTGTTTGTCGGTAGATGCCTTGTGACGACTACACAAGTTTGAAATTTTCTAGGTTGCAAATCCACAAAAAGACGGAAAATCAAGAAAAATATACATTTTCAACAAAATATCAAAATATAGATTGGATTGAATAAATTTAATTATCCAGACAATTGAATTTGCTTTAAATGTTTTATTCTTTTGGGATTGAGTTAGACTAAAGATCATTAATGAATCCCGAAATTTGCCTGGGACTTCAAACTGTCATTTTTCTTGAAAACTAATCGAGTTGGTTCGAGTAAATTTGTCTGTAAATTCATTGCATGCAGTAATGTTAGCAAAATAGACATTTTCTTCAACAAGTGAATCGTGGAAACAGCGCATCATCAATGACAATTTGGACTCCAAGCACAATTTCGGGTGGATACTTTTAAGATGAGGCTGTCACCCCTTGTTAAGATTATAAATTCAAGATTAAATTCGCAACATTTTTATCCAGGAAGTATTCCTTAAGAAGAAAATCCCTACGCTGGAATCCCAACCACGTTCATGTTTATCCTCCACCGCAATATAACAAGCAATTTATTTGCAATAGAATTAATCTTCTTTAAGCAAGAGGAGTAGCGTCGAAGTCAAATTCCCGTTGCATTCTCGAGCATCCGGAATTTATGTTCTGCCATATCCACCGTTTAAAACTCCATTAAAAAGTGACCAGATCTAATTAAAACAATGGAATAGGAAGCATTGTACTCAAAGCTCCTATGGTTAGGTTCATTCATACCGTAATAAACTTAATATTTTCCGCCCAGTGCCCAAAGTGTACGATACGCGTTAAATACGTTAAACGCCTGCTGTGTGCTCCCGTGTATCCTGTGTGTACTTTAGTAATCATTGCTAGCACTGCAAACACAACCATGCGGGAGACATGGCCATGAATTGGCAAAATGTTGGTCGAGTTGGAAATGTGGATCGCATTAGTCTCATAAATTACTCGCTGGTCTCGTTTATAACGTGTATAACTGGGAAGCTTGTGAGGCGGTGTGCCGGAAAGCAGTAATTCAGGCCCTGATAACACGCCGCCCACACGGAGAATTCCTCGTTAAAATACACTTTAATTACATGAGAATGTGCAATCATGAGAAAATACCTCGCGGTGATAAAGAATAGTAGGAAATGTACCATGATATCCTTTTATTAGTGACGGTGTTAAGTAGAAAGTAGTGAAAATGTAGACAACCGAGATAACCTAAATATTTCGCACATCCTAAGCTTGTTAAATAAAAAAATATTATCACGTTCAAATAATCCCACTTACTTGATTCCCAAACACTCCAATACTGCATGCTGACGATACTTGGCTTGGCCCAAACCACACAGCAGCAAGACGTGCAGGTACTGACAGGATAAACACCTGCGATAAGGCCACCACGCTCTGCCCGATGAAACCAACCCAAAAGCGATCCGGATGGATGGAAGCCACCTTTATCCAGGAGCCAGCACACGTGCCAAAGATACCAATCAGAACAGCTGCACGCAAACCCTGGAAAAAAGGGAAATAACTGTATTCCATACACTTTATTTGCCACAATATATTTAAGTAACGCTTATTGGCATCCTACGTAATTGAATGGCGTAGAAACGGATTTACATTGCAAATAGTTGGCACGCAATAGGATAAATGTGACGCAAGGGGATACAACAGGTGAGGGTCGCGTATTTATGAGTGCTAGGCACGTACCATAAACGTGACCACAATAGAAAACTGTCATTGTTGGATAAAAATAAGTCTGGGAACAAGATTTTCCTAGAAACTGGAGTTGTTGATGTTGATTTAATGGTAATTTGCTGAAAATCACTTTAAAGCTGGAGATTACTACAGTTTAATTAATCACTACTGTGTCCTTAGATGCGCTAACTCTAAGTGAGCATCTTCATTTAAACGTTGGCACACAATTTGAATTTAAATTTACACAAAGCGGAAATCTCGGGTAAAATTAATTGAAATGCTTCTATTCAGCATAAAATCTTATGCACCACTATTTCCCTGAGTTGTAAATGCTGATTATCCTCGTTCATCGTTCTCATCTTAAGAACATCCGACTGACTTTGCTTCATACTCATGACCGTATACGACTAGAGTGAATTAGAGAAAATTAGAACCATTTGCATCCTCTTAGTTGCTTTAGTTGAATTGAAACTGATTTAGGTCAAGGGTAATATGTAAAAACACCAATAGTTAACTACCAGATCATCCCAATCACTTTGAAAAACATGAAATAATTTATTAGCGCTTCCCGAATGTGTTACGACAAGTCAACACCAGCAAATCATGTAAATTGCTTTGATATGATTTCATTCCAAACCAGAAAGTGAAAAAATCGATTTCTTCCAATCTTCGTTGAATGCATTATCCTGGCATGAGCTCTGCAAATCTCGTATGACGCGTTTGTGTGCGGAAATGCAGAAAAACTAGAGCCGAGCGTAGAAGAGATCGTAGACAAAAAGCAGCGAGGGAATAGAGATTCAACAATGACAGTGACAGTGACACGCGTCTTTTTCGTTATTCATGAATGTTGAAATTATGTTATATTTTATTTTGGATGTAATACTCTAAAGCTACATGTCAGATGAGTTTTACTTTTGCTTTACCGCCGGGAAAAAAGTTTGAATTCATTTGCAAGGGATTTAGAATTAAAATCCAACGGAAAATTTGTTAAAAATTAGTAAAACTGACACGTGTAATGTGTGGACGTATGGACGTAAAAATCGGATAGCCTAAAAGTGTATTCCGATACAATCCTTGTAATGCGTAAAAAAGACAAATTGTTCGAAAAGCATTACAAGTATCAAAAAAATCTGGAAAATAGTGGTAGATAGTAATAGATAATAGACTCAAAATCTATCAATAGAAAGAAATGTTTTTTGTAACTTAGTAACTTATTTGTTAGAGGCAAACAATTCTTTCTATGTTTTTTTATGAAGTTCTAACCTAACTTAATACCCTCTAGCATACACTAAAAAGACTTTGTGTCAATCTACACAAATGTTTCTTCTCTCTTTTCCGATACATCTAAAAGGATATTTTTGTGCCAGTTGAATTGAAAGGAGGTGCACGATTTGTTGCCTATAGCTTGATTTCAAAGAAAGTGAAGATTGAATTGAGATTTCAAAACCAGAGAAAGAAAAGAAAATGTGTGAGGACATAATTCGCCGCAAAATTTATATACTACACCATAAAATTCACACTCCTGCAGATAGATTTAAAGAAAATATTAAATCAATTTATGTTCTATTTAAGGTTATAATGCCAGTTTACTATGCCTAACGATACTTAATACTGTAACTTATTCATTTATTTATTTATGAATAGCGCTTAGTTTTTTTTGGTACAGTTTTCAGGATAACACTCGATTATTCGCAATGTTTACGAATATAATCCATACGAATAGACGATATTTACGAGTTGCAAATTGTCAGAAAAGTAATTTTGTGAATTGGAACGGAATTGAAACGGCCGCATACACCAAACATTAATCTACGAATATAGGTTGCCCTTGTACATGGTTGTCCTACAAGTCTACACCAAAAATGTAATCCAGCCTTGTACTTGAGCACGATAAAAATTGCTAAAAATGAACAAACGTTTATTTACGCGCCTCGGTAATTCTGGTACATTCGGCGAAACGGAATTCATTTTCGGGAATCGGTGCAAAGTACGCGCTAACATAGAATGTTAGCAAATGCATGAAAAATAAACCAATCGCATCCTGGTTGCAAAGAGAACTTCAGGATGAAGCAGTAAAACACACAGAATGGTGGCGCGATATTTGGATTTGTGACAGTTTATTTTCAGAGGTTTGGGAGAGTTAAAAAAGTTGGATATGTCAAAGGTGTGGGAAGGGTAAATTTCTGTATTGTATGAGATGTAACCAAAGTTTTGAGTTATTTACTTTTAGATTTAATTTAATTTAAAAATTCTAGATATACTGGTACTCTCATTATTATTTTGACATTGAAATAAACTTTGGATGTACGCAAAGTTTATTAAATGGGGCAAAATATATAAAGTAATGTATTTCTGTTGTTTTAGACATGACAGCTACCTTTCTATATTATTACATTTTATGTTTTAGGCAATACAAATAAATTGTAATTTAAAAAGATATATCCATGTTAAGAAGTTATAATTTAGGAGTAATATGGTTGCAAACGTTTTTATTGTTCAACTAGTTTCGTTCTCCCTTCGAGGCAATGCCTCATTTGAAAATGCTCTCAAAAGGAAAACTAGTTGAACAATAAAAATAAAACCAAGTTTGCAACCACATTACTGCTATACATGTTGTAAAATGTCTGTGTTTGTTTTCTCTTTTTGTATTTTTCTTACTATTACCAATGTGGGAAGACAACTTAGCATGATTTCCACAATTATTATTGTTTCAGAAGGAACTAAAACTACTAAGAAAGTATCCATAATATATATGGCTTCTTAAGTATGTTTGGAAACGTTTTAAGCATTAACAAAATACTTGCAAAGTAATTGTTATGCAATAAATCAGACACTTCGTGACCAAAATTAACGAAACACAATTAACTTGTCAACTGAACAGTAGAATATCACAACTGATACTACATTATTTTTATTGCGTGTTATTGCAACATTGCAAAGTAAACAACCGAACAAGTCTACTACAAGTCTAAAACAAACAAGTCTAGATCTCGATATGCCCCCAATGCTTTGCTCCGTAAACGTAAACAACCCCCATCCACCTACTGCACCTTCAATAATTACAATCCATCCACACCGCGTAGAATCTCCTGCATTATATCACATATGCACATTTATTTTACTCGTAAACAGGCTTCAATTGTAAATTCGCCTACATTCGCCTCAATTACCTGTATTACTTAAAGCAAGGTTACAAAGCTATGATTCCAAGGACACCACAATATAGACCTGCATTATAGTAAACCAAATTATGAAATTTTAATTGCTCAACTCTGTCCAGTTCATTTCTTTTCTCTAAGAGACTTACCAGCATGACAAATTCATTGATTACACATTTATGTAAATTCTATCATGTTAGTATAATCCTAAGTGAAGTTTATTTAATTCAACTCAAACTAAAATGTATCCCAACTTAATCCTTGTTAAGTCCTTGTACTAATCACCTCTAGTCTGCTTTAATGCTTACAATTTGCATACAGTTCAACAACACTTTTATTTCCTAAATACTTGCAATGTTCAATTTCACAAAATAATTAACCCTCTTTGATAAAGCTTAAACTCTGGAACAAAATGGTTCGGCGATCGAAGGCTCCGTGATGGAAAGTCGAGTTATGACCAGCATGGATAACAGTACGGTCACAATCACACACACCACGCAAATTAAGAATAAGGATAACGACAACTATGAACAACAGCTATGAAAGATAAGAAATTGACAGACTATGCATGTGATAATGCTGAGTAATTAGTTTGAGTGGAAAATGCAAATTGTGAAATTGATATAACAAAAGAACTTAAAATGTTGATGAAATATGCATTTGTATGAATTCTATCATACAATGACATAAAAAATAATTGATATAAATAACTTATAATAATTTAAACAGCGAGGTAAACAATTTAAATAATAAATACTCCAAAATGATTTAATTACTATATTAAAATACAATACAAATAAAATTCGTGTTTTCTATCATAGCAGTCAGTATTAGTCAGTCAATAGATAAGTCATGGTACATGGTAGGCATGGTACATAAAAACAAATTCATTTGATTTCCTCTACTCAATTTTCACACCATACACTCAAAGCTCTAGTAGAAAAGCTGATGGCAATCTGTTAGCAATAAATCTACTTCAGTTCTCCACCCACTTCTATTCCACAACATGTGCTTATAGCCATCGGTGATTAACTAAATTTGTTTCCGTTGTTTATATGTCATTGAAAGTGACTGTAAGTATATATAGTATTAAGTTGAAACAGTAGGTGCACATAAACTAAAGCCTATAATTATACTATTAACTTGTATATCAATTTTAAGGATTTTTAGAGAGGGATGATGCTTTTTTTATATTTTTCACGAAAAAGCAGTAGAATTGATTTCAATTCAGTTTAGCTTAAATTAAGAGATGAAGGCAGCACCTAAATTAATTGCTTATTTTAATTAACGGTGAAATAGTTTTTGCTCTCAATTTAATTTGGTGTGCCACAGTCAAGGTCCATACCTCCGCAGTGTAACAAAATGCAATCCTCAGGCAATAATTCCCCAAATGGGAGAAAAGAAAACAAATTGGAAAATTAAATCCAAACAATTTAAACTGATTTAGAGACGATTTATTTGTGAGGTTTTTGTATTTGGATTTAAAATGGAGCGTGCAGATACCAATGCCAGTAAAGATAGACACCGTACTTGTCTTCGGATTCATTATACTGTATCGGTTCAGAGAAGAAATTACAGAAGAACTATGTCGATGTTCAAATCTTAAGTTAGTTTTATCTGTTAGGTATTCAGTTATGATGTTGAACTATAGATG